>CM066033.1:598228303-598498888 GCA_033557465.1 Ichthyophis bannanicus
TACTGAAGAATAGTGTGATCGGCTGGGGATATACACACTGGTCTGGATAACGTCAGTCAGTTTCCACTCTCTTCCATGGGACAGATGAGGTTTGGGAACGTGGTACTAACCCATAAACAATCCCTACGCTTTATTCCCCCTCACAGGACACCTACACATCATCATAGGGTACAGATAAAGATAACACGCACAACTATCTGTACTTTCAGTCGGTATCATGGATTTGGAGGACATGTCGTGGGACACTATACGACCATAGGCAGTTATATTTATCTGTTTGTAATATAAATGTATTCATAATAAAAAACACATATCTATATTGTATCCTCGAAATCTATCATATCTAATCTATCTTTCCTCTCTCAGCATATCTCTCTTCTCTATATACCATAACTATATCGTAAGTATATTATTAGACTACTATATCTAATATCTATATAGACACACATTTTATCTCTAGAATATATGTGGCCCATGAATACTGCCACCGGGGCGGCAGCAAATTGACATATGATATGTAGAGTTATGAGGACCTATCACATACATGCCTTTATTACTTAACCGGACACACGGCATGAACAAAACCACAACTGAGGACCCCAACAGTTAGTTTGGCGATGGGGTATGTGAGTGTTGAGACAATTCTAGTTCGTAACAGGAGGGCCCAAGCCCACCTGAACAGATACAATGATCATTCAATTCTCCATGGCATACCGGGATGCAGACTATTTGCAAACAGGCGAACTCACCAGGATGGTTTTGGTGTGACAACAGGGGATAAGCCCAGTCTGATGCGGGACCATGGCTAACCTCTAGTTACGATATCTAACGGGCAAAGGTACAGAAATCCTATGCCGACGGATACCAAGGTGCAGACAACATCTAGCGGAGGGAATATGGCGGGGTTACTATGAGTATACCCAGTAACAGCCGTTGAGATCAGTCAATGAATGAACCTATCTCCCCCTCTAATACAATACAAAAAAAAAAACTCCATGAGGTTATGCAGGTAAAACCCATACAGTACCTCTGCATGGGGTTCAAATAAACTCTTGTCTAGCCATTTACTAGCGTCGCCCTATGAGGATGGTTTTGTTCGCACTCTATAATACAGTGCCCTCATAGTGGAATGAGCTCCTCTGAGACGTGCAAGAGAGCACATATGGAGAGTTTTGAATTTGAATGAACTGTCTTTAAGCATGATACAGTGCCATATCCCCTAGGAAGAGAGTTTGTCCAGAGATAAGAGGTGTTCAGCCTACAATGAGTGGAAAATAACCATGGAAAATAGCTTGGAACCACTACTACGGCCTGAACAGGAACTGTTAGAGCTAGAGAAACTGGAAACATGTGGTGGATTAGTGTCATGCAATCGGGCAATCACTGTGCCTCCTGCACGGAACCAGCAGCTGTAGAAATAGGATGGGTGGCGGACATGGGCAATGGAACAAAGGACATGGGGATGGTCCTGTCCATGATCTACTGGAGTATCCAGCACATAGGTTCATGGCAGGAACCCAAGGCAATACCCTGAAAAGGAGGCTAAGGAGCATCTTAGTAAGGTAACCCTCCGCCTACGAAAGTCCTGGATGAGAGGGTGTGGAATGTAGGTAACGGAGGGGTGACGTACCCATAGGGGACGTCAGCTGATGGCACAGTGCTCATGTTGTTGACAGACACTATTATGGGATAGTTTGTACCCCCTCCTCTCAGTGATGAGAGGAAGACAGATCTATAACCCAGAAACAAGGATATCCCGACATCTTAACCTCATGAGAAAGGGTATGCAGTGTAGTCCTCCTGGGGAACACCAGTTGCGGCACCTATGAGAATACACTAAACTTTATGTTACAGTTCCCCGACACCTATGATTTGTGTGAATGCTGCGGCTGCCTAGACTTTGTAAACATCAGACCATGCTGAGGTGTTCCTCGCTGTGCTACATCTGCATGATGGGCAGGAGACCTGACAACTCCTCATTCCAAAAGAAAGAGGGTCAGGTGGGACATTTCCTACCCCCGTGACACTGATGGTGGATTGGAATGGCCTGTAGCCACTAGGGCGTCAGATGAACAGTGGGCAAACTGACGTACAACCTCCTTGTTGATGAGGGCTTTCTCCAGTACATGGTGATTGTGCCACAGTAAGGTTGAGGCCATCTATTCAGACCTGCAACCTCGAGCCAACCCTTGCAACGTGCTACAATGGGTGTACCAGTGGATATGCCTACAGACCCAAAGGGTCAACATAAGCACGTGAGAGAATTATGATATACCATGCCTAGGACTTAGAAGTTATGAGTAGTCAGCTACCTTTGACTCTGCCACGAAGGGCCTCAAACGGACAGGTGTTGTGTGACCTCCTGGAGGGCGTGACTCATATAACACATATGGGATATCATCCGGGATGGCAGCATAGACGTTTGGACATTGTGACGTCCAAAAGCATCATGTGCTTTAGAAGCACGACCTGGCAGACAGGATGACTGCTCCGTTTTAACGTTTTGACCTTCCGCATTGCTGATTCCACTACCAAGGAATGGTGGGGGGGTCGGGTATTATGAGATCCTGGAGAGGGTGCCACCTCATACAGAGCATCAGTTGCTGAGGCAGGGGGAGGAGGAGCCCTCCAAGGTGATATCCACATTTCCAGGAGGCAGACCTGCGAAGAAGGATTTATAAGAGACGTTAGGTTGTCCGTTCCTGCAGTGGCGCCAGTGGTAAGCGGAAGGTCAGGGATGGGAATAGCCAGATAGGTTTGCCATGTCAAGGTGGAATGTCTGAGACGAAGGTCATCCAAGGGAAAACATCCATGGCAAAGGTAGGTTTGCAGTAGCAGCCTCAGCACCAGAGGGTGCAGACTGATTATGAACACAACACCTAGTGGTGGTGTGGAGGCACTTGCGATCAGGAGACAATGCAGGAGGTACTGCATTGATCACTCCGGGTATCAACTCCACACTGGGTATCAATAGTACAGCCCTTGATGTTGTCATCGGTGGCTGCTGAAGCGGCACCAGGACAACTGGCGTGGCATAGCAAGTCTCCGTAGACGTGCGTATCCTGAAACAACAATGTGCAGTTTCAAACACATCGTGACCCAATCCTCAGGAGTACATATCGGTCATGGAGTAGGCATCTAAGAGGGTGACTCGATCGAAGTATGCGTTGATGGTACGGACATCGGTATCAGCAATGCCAACACACAGAACCCGGTCCTGAGTGTTATACATTGTTTTGGACGGTAACAAGGACATGCAATGACATGCGTCGGGGGAGGGAGAGGCACTACATACCGTTGCTAGTGACACGATATCGGTACTGCTCGGAGCGGATATCTACGGCAAGCATGGCTGTGGTATGTTCTGTGAGGGGTGAGGCCCTGGAACAAACTGCAACCCCTTTGATGCTTTGGGGCCAGGTGGCTCCCGCAGCCTATGTGAGGGCAATGTTTGTTTGAGGGTACGGACGGAGCCATCCCCATGCTGGCCATGAGGCGTACCACGCAAGCATTAACTAGTCCTCAGAGATGTTGTGTGGGTTACCTGATCCTGTAGAGTGGGGACAGCTTGTACCCCATGTGGCATGGGACAAATGTTATCGAGGGAGACCTGAGGACGTCATGCTTCCAGCACCGTGTTTGGACAAGGCAATGCAGGCGGGAAATGGTCATGACCTATACTGGTTGGACAACAGTAAATGGAGTTTAAGCAGGAAACGTTGTTTCCACAGTCATAGCATCCCCTCAGTGACGTTGGCTCCATTATGCACAGGCCTTGTGCCCCAAGAGGTTGGGACATGAGGATGCGGAAAATGTTTATCACGATTCTGGACATACACCCCCAGGGGTACCTGTGTCGGTGGCACATACAGCCGCACACACACGATAACAAGGGAGATAGGTGTTGACATCATTTTCACACAAAGGTTTCTGCCGGTGACAGGAGGACGTCCTTCGGGCTCCATGGAGGCCTCAAACACTGAAGGGAGGCTCTGGAGAAGGAGGCAGTTCAGCGCGCAGGCGCAAGGGATGTTGCCAAATACGTTATGATCGTTAGCTGGGCAGCATTCCCGTGCAGGCTCTGTCGGTACTGACAGTCACATATGTGATGGCTCATTCCTGCTTGTACCTGTAGATGCGTCTCGGCAGATAGCAGACAATCCCAACTGCACTCACATAACTATCTACACAATGGTGATCCCATGGGGGTCATGAGTCGTAATGGATATGCGTAGCATACATACCTGCCTGTGTGTGTGCGGTGTCCAGGGCCGTAGGCAGCCCATATGTGTAGACAGGACCGAGTCTCTGTGCAAGCTGCTGCTCCAGGGGGCTGAGCATGGTTGGTAGGGGGCCGCCGCCACCTGTGCCACGTGCATGCTGTTCGTCCTCACACATGTGCTGGCGCACACCTCTTTTGATGTCGGAGAACCTCTTTTTGAGGCTCTCTATGTCCCGCGGGTGTCCCCCTGCCTCAGCCACGCTTCTGCTTACCTCCTCCCATGCCGCATTCCGCCCTGCTGTTGATGTCCGTGTGCTCAGCCTGCCAAAGAGAACCTCGTATTGCTCTAGCACCATGGATAGGAGGTTGTGGTTCTCCCCATCTGTGAACCGTGTGGCCCTCCTTCTCAGGCTTTCAGGCACAGGGACCCTCTTCCTTTTCCCAGTGTGTCTGCTGGGAGCAGGCTGGCCCCTTGCTGATGGCTCACCCTCCATAGGGCCTGCAGGTCCTGGCCCCAGTGGCACTGGTGGGCCCACCTCCTCACCCTCACCCTCTCCCAAACTCGCCCTCCCCCTATACCTCTCTCTATCCCTCCCTCTCCCCCTCTCTCTCTCCCTCTCTCTATCCCACCCTCTCCCCCTCTCTCTCTCCCTCTCTCTATCCCTCCCCCTCTCCCTCTCTCTGTCCCCCTCTCTATCCCTCTCTCTATCCCTTTCACTCTGCTCATCCATCACCCTCCTCTCACATGTCCGCTCCCCACTCCCCTCCTCACCGCACATCATCCCTTCTGCCTCTCCTACACCACGTACAACACAGACACAACAGCTATATACTCAATAGCAATAAACCAACACAGTAAACGGAACAATACACCCAACAGTACAGAGACAAATGACAACAACAAACTAGTTGGCTACAGATACAACACACCTCCTACTATGAACCCTCACCAACCTATTCCTCCACAACCTATCTCTCACAAAACTATACGTCCTCCAACAACCCTCAACGTTTTCCAGGCGTGCGTGTAGTGTTTTTATATGTGTATTTGCACGTTGGTTACATTGCGCATGCGACATTGTGCGACGGTGCTGCTTGTGCGCGGTGCGTAACTGCACTTACGCATAGGCGTTCGTTGGTGGGTTTGGTTGTGTGCGAGGCACGCATGTGCAACTCTTTGCGCATGTGCGTTTGTGTGTGCATCGTCACGCACAGGCAACGCATCCAGACAGGCATAACGAGATGCACATGGGCGCCGTGCACAAACCAACAACATAAGCATCAAATTGCACATGCGCCTCGCACACATCCACACGCACATGCGCTATCATTTGAACGTGTGCGGCGCGCACAGGCAAACGCCCATGCGTATCGGATTGCACATGCGCAAACTGTTGTACAGGGGCGCCGCGCACAAGCGGCAAAGTCGCACAACGGCGCATGCGCACTCTACGGACATCCATTTACCTATATAAAATGATGCTGAACATTTGGCCACATTGAGGGTTGTTTTGTAGGCGCGGCGAGTGTTGTTTGGGAGATAGAGAGAGCTGAGAGCAGGTGTTGTTACTAGTGTTGTTTGTAGTGTATGTAGTGTTTTGCTGTTGTCTGTTGTGCTTGTAGTGCATGTACTGCTGATTGTAGTGGTTTCTGTAGCGTTTGTAGTGTTGTATTGTGGTATGTAGTGATTGTAGTGCTCATTGTAGTGTTCTTTGTTGTGTTGTCTGTAGTGTCTGGTCTTGTGTGGCTAGTGTCTGTATTGTTTTGTAAGGTGTCCAGTGTTTCGGGAGGTGTGTGTGTGTGTGTGTGTGTGTGTGTGACCACAGTGGAGGGATTGATGGCGGAGATATATGTTGTTGCATGTGCCCGAAGACGTGGGCAGATGCTGCGGTTGCTGGACAGGGGATATGGTGTCCATGTGGCTGTGGCACAGGGCATGGGTGTGGACCCGCAGCAAATCAGACCTGCTCCTGTGGAGGCGGCACAGAGATGTGCTGTGCGTAGACGGCGCAGACGGCGTGCCGAGGTGCAGGCTCGGCAGACTCGCCTCTACAGGCCCAGGGCCCAGCTCCAGGGCATGCGTGAGGACCAGGTCATCTCCCTTTACCGACTAAGCACAAGGGCTATTAGGGGGCTCTATGAGGATCTAAGACCTGACCTGGAGCCCCTGACTGACCGGTCCCATGCCATACCGGGTTTAGTCAAGCTCCTTGCTGCCTTACATTTTTTTGCCTCTGGCTGTTTCCAGTCATCTGTGGCCGCAGTGGGTGGCATGAGCCGCCCCACCTTCTCACGCTGTCTTCACCAGGTACTGCGTGCCATGGTCAGCCGGGTGGGGAATTACATAGGCCTTCCCCACAATAGGCAACAGTGGGGGACCCTGAACCAAGCCTTTGCGGCGTTAGCCGGGATACCACACGTGATGGGAGCTATTGATTGCACACATGTTGCCCTGGTCCCGCCCAGAGACAGGGAGGTGGTGTTCCGCAACCGCAAACACTACCATTCCCTGAATGTTCAGGTTGTATGTGATGCTAATCTGCATATTCTGAATGTGGTCCCAAGGTTTGCAGGGTCCACCCACGACTCCTATATCCTGCATCGCTCAGCACTATTTCAGCAATTTGAGGAGGGACAGTATGGGGACTGTATATTGCTGGGTGAGTATTTCCAAATATATCATGACATCATGCATATATGTGTGTGTTTGAGTAACATCTCTCATATAGTGCGCCGTTTCCTCTATGTGCAGTTGGATATTAAACTCACATTCAGCAGACAGAGGAATGTTCTGAGTTTACATCCTTAGGGGGTTGTACACGTTGAGTAACAGGGGACATGATTGGACATGTAACATCAGTTGTGAAACAATATCTGTGATAAACGTGCTGATGGTGGTGTTGGAACTATGCACCTGTGCAGATGTGTATCCTGGTTGTAGTTTGCTACCTGTGTGTGTATTTCATGTGGCCACAGGGAGGGGGAGGGGGTTTAGTGTCCTTCTCACCCAGCTGTGCATACGTGGCTTTGGATTAGAACTGCGGTATGTCCTGTAACATTTATGTCCTTGACAATCAATGCACCTAACACTTGTCATGTGTGTGTGACGGCAACACACTCACTCAGTACTGTGGTTGTTAGCCATTTCATGTTAGCTAATGGGGGGGGGGGGTTGAGACGTATGATGTATGTTCCTGACCTTTGCAAATGGGAGTACATGTTTGCATCGGAATGTTAATGGTTTAGGCCTGTGCCATGGCAGGGGGGGCAAATAGTCTAGGGTTTGCATTACCTTGGGCCACTGGAGATGTGTGGTACGTAGGCATCATTGTATGTGATTATCCTGCTGTTATTCAGCATTTGGTAAGGGTGACAGCAAGGGCAAGGGGCCAACTTGGGGCCATACAGAGAGGTATTGGTAGCACATACACAGGAATGTAGTCAAACTCAGTAACTGTGATATTGGTAGGCTCATGTGGGCTACAGTGTGCAATTCTGTGGAGCGCTGATCAACACGGATGGGAACATGATGGGGACAATGCCCAGGGTGTCTACTAACATGGTTGGTGGTCAACAAGCAACAGCATATGGCGTCAGGCTGCTATATGTAGATATGTAGACCTTTCAGGACACGGGGTGTGGAGGTGAGCTTGTGTTGATCTTGTCAGACCTCCAGGTCAGACATGTTGTGTGTTGGCACCTACATTGCCTCACAACACATTATTGTGGTGTTTAGTTTGCTAACATATACATTTCACATGTTATCTGTGTATTGGTGGTTTAGTCTAACCTTGGTGGTGGTAGTGCTTATAACATTAACTGCATAACAAGACGCATGTGCTACACATAGCGTATCTGTGGAGGCACAAATGGGACTGTGGTGTTGTTTGGCATGTCTGCACAGAATCAAGAGGCCCTTTGTTCCATTTCTATCACCAGAGGTCTTATTTTGGCAAATGTACATTTCTGCTGTCAGAGCTTTCTGTCATGAGGTGTTATGCATTTGTTTCTTACGTCTATACCTGTGTCAATTTGTGCTGGCATGCGTCCATGTATTCACCTGTAACATTTCGTTTTGCAGGTGATGCAGGGTATGGGTGTCGCCCCTGGCTGCTGACCCCTGTGCGTCAGCCACAGACACGTGCAGAGCGGATGTACAATGAGGCCCATGCCTCCAGCCGCTCTGTCATAGAGCGCACCTTTGGCGTGTTGAAAAGTCGCTTCAGGTGTCTGGATAGGACAGGTGGGGCCTTACAGTATGAGCCAATGACTGTTGCAGAGATAATCCTAGCCTGTTGCATCCTGCACAACATTGCTCTCAGGCATGATATTCCTGCAGAGATTAATGAGGATCTGGAGGAGGATCCACCGTGCCCCCCTGTACATGGCAGTGGTGACACACAGGCGGGCACAGCGGTCAGGCGGAGGTTGATTGCAGAGATATTCACTGGTATGTATTGCATATATTCCCACATATATGTGTTGTTGTGTGCGTGTGATGGTTATCACGGGTGATGTTTCTGACCATGTAGCTATCTGCTGCAACACTGCATTGTCATTACACTGAACATCCAATGGTAGCATATAGCCATGAGTGTGTGATGGACACTGTGCACAGGGCACAACAGTAGCTGTTGGTGTATTGTGTGGGTCAGTGTGGATACACCTTTCGGATCTTTTTGGGCTGACAGTACCAGTCAGTGGCTGTTTGTGTTAACAACTGCTGTGCTAACCCAGTTATGTCTTTTTCGTGTGTGTGTGGAGCACGGTGTCAGGCATATGGTACGGGGTTCACTGTGGGAGGGAGGCACATGTTTGTGGAGAGCTTTCCTGTGGGCTCTTTGTTCATCTCCTACAATCTGTAGGTGCTTGTGTGTGTGTTATGCTCCGGTGCGCTGGCTATGTGTGTATGTTTGTTAGGTATGGTGCAACGTGTCAGACATAGCCCAGTACACATGCGCATGACTACGTTCCCATGATGTGATTGCTTACTTGGGACGGGTGTTGGTGCAAACACACATTGTCCCGTACGGAATACCTCCTCACGTAGCACAGACATGGATATGGTGAGTCATGTGGACATGTGCAGTGTGGAGCCAGGGGTCCATATCATTGCTACTGTTTTTTTTGGAGATGAGTCATTCATTGCAGTATTTTACATGTCGACACATACAGAGGTTCAGCGGGTCAGATCACCAAAGGGTGAATGACTGTAGCCAATGGTGACACTGCATGTGTGGGTGATGTTTGCGGTTTGCAGTTTTTTCATTTGCCGCATGGCATATGTAGGTGATACTATCTCAACATTTGCCTCCTGGCTCTGGGACATGTTGTGTGTAGGGCAGGATAGCACAGTCCACATCCACAGATACCTTGTGGACACTAGCAAGGGATGTTATGTCCGCATACACACCCCGACCTAGATGGGAGTTATTTAGAGCAGATGCACATATAGCCTATCCATGGTTTAACATTCTCACTGTCACACAGTGGGATGAGATGTAGCCATCATGGTCAGGTGACAAACAGACATGGGGGTATTGTTTGACAGGCATGGTGCTTACATTGTCATGTTTGTCAACACATGCGCAGCACACAACTGTCAGTATTATTTGGTGTAGGAGATGTACACTGCAGATGATGCATTTGCACAGTGGATACAGGAGGTGTTGATGCATATTTCCGGGTGTCACAGCTATTTAGACGGGGATGACACAACATTTGGAGAACACTACACATGGAGATGGGGTATTGGTGTCAACATGGGTGACACAGTCAAATAGTGTCACCTTGGGATGCGCCCCAAACATGGTGGGTGCAGACACGTCTTTGGACCAGTGCGCGGAACAACAGAGGGGGAGGGGAGGCGAAAGTGGGATTCTGGGGACCGTCACTTAGCATCAGACATCTACATGCTGCCCTCCCATGTGAGATATCAGTACAGTGTGAGAGTGAACAGTCATTCGGCAGGCCATGTTGTGGTGTCTGACAGCTGGGGACAGTGATTTGCAGTGTGGGATTCACAGCTAGAACATGTCATATTGTTTCTGTCTGGTGTTTTGTCCACTCCACAGGACATCATTCCTGAGGATGCTGTTCCTGTGTGGCATTTGCACGTGACGGTACATCAGCCAAGATGCTGTGGTCCAGGGTATGTGGATCTTCAGCTACATTGTATGTGTGTGAGGTCAGGGGGAGAACATGTCATCTGGGATGTGTCATATTGTGCAGATGTTGTTGTTCATTTATTTTCCTTGAGCCTCCCTGACCCATATCTTGCTGTTGTCACACATCTCCCCATGTGTTTGTGTACAGTATATCCACTGGACAACTTGTTCAGCCATATTTACAGCAGAGCTACATGTGTGTGTGTTTAATCTTGTTTGCTGAATCCAACACTTGCTGCCTCCAGCAACATAGTTCGATCAGACATCAATAGGGTATCTATGCATGTGACTGGGCGGTTATGTGCACAATGTTGCACTTGTGCACATACAGGCCATGTATTACAGCTGTCCCGCTGACCTACGCATACTGTGTGGGTGTGTGTTTCTGGGTTAACTAAGTGGTGATGCAGTGTCCTGGCATGGTACATTATCATGTGGGTTGAGGGGTGTGGGTACCCGGGGGGCATTGTTGGGTATGCTACCTCTACCGTACTGCTGTTTACCTTGTCATCATGGTCAACATGTGTTGTGGGCTGTGAGCAGAACTCTGTTGTGTGTTTGGTGGGACGAGTGTTGAACAACTTTTCTTTCTCTCATATATAGGCATAATGTGGAGATGCATCACAAGTGACTTTACATGCTGATTCTACATGTTTGGCTGACATTGTCTCCCTTCACTGTGACCAGATGTGGCTATGGAGTAGCTGAAGGAATTGATGACATACACATGATGCACAAACGGGGTATGTTGTACCTTTCTTATTTGGGGATTAAATCTGGCTGTACCTGTTGTTGGGTTTCGTTTCATCTAATGGACATGTCATGTTGCATCTCTGTGGACACATACAGATGCATATAGTGTGTTGCTGTGAAATGGCTGTGTGACATGGAATTGTAACTAACCATAGCCATGTAAGACCCGTGTATGCATTGACATTTACTGATGGCTATAATCTGATTTAGATTTGATGTCCATATCCTGTAATGTTTGCCTTTGCATCCCTTTATTCCCTATTTTGTGCGTTTTGGATTTTGGCAATTTGTGGTGTTTTTGCACAGTGTCTAATAAGACCATACTTATCCTCTTGTGACACAGGACAGGAGACATAATGGACCCCTTTCCTCTGGTGCACCTGGGCTCGCCATCCAACACCTGTTGTGGGACAGACCACCATGTACGTGTTTCTGGAGATATCTGCCATTGGATGTTTGACGTTTGAGAGTGGAACACAGGCCTGTGATGGACATTTTTCCTCTTGGACTGCTGGTTTGGCCATGACTGACCTGTACAACACACAGTTTGTGCCATGCTGTGGCTGAGAGTCATGCTGATTGCAGGGACACAGATGACCTTTCACGGAGTGTGTCATATTGGAATGTGCCACCTTATTATGCATTCCCATGTTTGCAAGGGATGTTTTGAACTGCTCAGTTGGATTGCAGAGACACCTTGCTTTTGGGACACCGTGCGCATCAGGGACTGACATTCACTATGTATTTTGGACATTTCTCCACAGTTGGTTGGTGTATTGGTTTTGGCCATGTGTGTGACAGGGCACACAGGATACGCTCATCTGTTTGTTTTAACTAAAGCATACAGGCATGTTTGTGGCATAGAGGCACAGATGGAGCAGTCCTTTTGTCTATGTCCAATTGCCCTCCACCTGGACATGATACAGGCTTTGACACAACCACATGTTCATGGCCACCACCATCCTTGATTGATGTTTGGGGTGGGCAAGGGTGATTACATGCATGTGTGGCATCACTGTATCATGTTTGTGTGCGAATGGTGATTGTGCTTGTGACTAACTATGTTTGTGAGACACAGAATGTGGATCTATGGCCTCTGTGTGGTTCATTGTAAGATGTTTGGCCATCATTTGCTTATGAACATGCTGGTTATTGTGTTTGTTTACTGTGCAGACGTGACACTCTGCATGTGTGTACACACCTTGCATTGCACGTCTGCACAGTCCTGTTTGTCCCCTGCAGTAACGTCAATCTCATTGCACCATTACATTTGGTGTGTGTCAGTGTGGGTGTCCATTGTCCTCCTGCACTTCTGCAGTCCATGTACCATGCTATATATGTCCAGACACTGTCTACCCACATAAACATGCAGGGTGTACCTCCTGCATGGTATTATGTCTGTAGCTTTCTGAAGGGTTTTTTGATGTCTAGTCTCTCTGTGTTCATGTGCCTCTGCTACCTGTTAGCATATGGTCATTCTGCTTGTGATGATATTTGGGGTGTGCATTGTAGCATATCTGTCTTGAGGATCAGCCATTATGTGGTTCTGGAACATTACGTTCTGAGCTTTTTTTGTCACATTACAACATTGCCCCAGCATCTGTTTTCTTCATTTGTGTGCCTCCTGTGTTGGGTGATGGCTATGTTTCGGGGGTCCGGTGATTTTTGTCGTTTCGTCATCATGCAACGCCTACAGTCTCCATGCACTGATATCTGCGACACACAATTGAGCCATGCTGCAACAAGTGGGGTGTGTGGGCCTGTTACCCAGGGCATAGCATGCACCTGATGCACATTATGTCTCATGTCTTTCATGTGTGCTCAGGGCAGTGACCTTTATGTTGCATGTGGGTTTTTAACCTGCTACATATGTTTCCATCTTTCACCATGGAGGGACTCACCTTGATATTATGATTGCAGTGTCTAACGTATGTGTGAGGAGCAACCATAATAAATATGTGTATTTGACAGACATTTGTCTCTTTTACTACTTGATCATGGTGACAATCATGCAACACAATGGGTGCCTTTGATTCAATCATGACTCCTTGTGCCCCAGGGACTCCATGGTTTCCTTGACGGTGTCCCTGCAGTGACTTGAACAAGGTACATGTAGTGCCAGTGTGAGATGAGGCCTGTTTGGTTTGTGTCCAAGACAGCTTTGTGCGCACTAGGCTACTCCTCCACTCTTTGTGCACATTTACACTTGTGTCTACTGATTTGCTGGTCATGTCCACAGCCCACCTGTGCTCACATCCTTGTACAATGGCAGCTGTGTATGTGTCTGCTGTTTGGCACATCACTGGGTATGATACGTTCCCATATAGACCCTCCCTTTGGACTATTACTTCTGCCTTGTGCTCATTGTGTTCTTTGTGGGTGTGTTTGGAGGCATGTGTTTGAACTCATTGGTTTGCAGGTTTTATCCCCACATTTGTATTTATAGTTTTTCGATTATGATAACTGAGCCATCATTAAGCAGCAGGTTCATCACCTATACACACACCCTTGTCTGTCGTCATTGTACAGCAAGGTGTGCACTCAGTGCTCCCTAGCCATCATATATTATCTGTTACATAGGTCTCTTTCGTGATGGTCTTTACAGTGCAGTGCACCTGGGGGTTTTGTTGTGTTGCGGTTCTGGTGGTGTGTGTTAGAGTTGTCGTCATGTTGAGTTGTCTCCTGTCATGCCCGAGATTGCTACCCAGCTCCACCAGGCATCCTCTGCTACCCTTGGGGTTTGTTTTCTTTCCTCTTTTGCATGCTTTATCGACTGCATAACATCTCATTGTGTGTGTGTGCATGTGCCCATGGAGCCAAATACAGACTGGGATCTGATCTGTAAACACCAGATCTGCATGTGCATTTGTTCATGTTTCTTCTTGGGGGATTCCTGTCCTTATAACCAGCATGCATCTTGTGTGATGGCTTGGACTATTTCTGTATGCAGCCTTTGCTACTGCGCTCACGTTGGTGGTGTGTCCTGGCGTTTTTTCCATTTGCATTTGTGGTAGTGGTCGTAGGTGTGATCCCTCTCTGTTCCCTTGGATGTGTGTGCTTGTCCTGCAGATGTGGTTTCGATTTGTTTTACGGTCATATGTCAGCAGATTGGTGTTGTGAGCACATTGTACCCTCATCTGAGTTGTGAGCCATGCTTCTGTCCATCTTCTGTCTGCCAGCTGTTGTGCCATCCTACCCTGATGTGCATGCTGCTACGACACGTCCTGCATTCCTACACCTTCCTGCATTTCATGTCCCCATGGTTGCCTCTCGTGTGTGTGCTGTGCATAGCACTGCTACTCCACTGTCATCCAGATATTTCACCTATCCTGCCATTTCAGTCTCCTGTGCTGGACACATCTTCCCATCCTATGTCACACACTCTCATTACAGCATGGTACATTGCCATCACTCTGTACATAGCTACACCTATCTCCAATATGTTTGTCCATTTGTGTAGCTGCCACATGGACTGGGGCTGCTTTTTGTAGTTGAGCACCTGTGATCTCTGTTCTTGTTTTACTTCTGCATTGCCTTTCCTTTCAGCTCTGTGACGTGTTTAGGTTACATATGTGTTTGCCACATACCTCTGCTGCCCCTCACATTTGGGGAGCTTAGTGCTTCTGGGAAACGTTTTTTGGTTGACCTATACATGATTGAGCATCTTATGGCACACCTTCCATTCAGTCAGTTTATGGGGGATCTACTATGCTGCCCTGGGAGTTGCCAACATGTGAACATGGACGATGGATAGCATTATAAATCACCTTTGCTGACGTGGTTGTTTATGATGTGCATTCTGGTGCACCCTGATAGGTGCAATACTCTCTGGTGGGCTTCTGTTTAGGTGGCAGCACAGATTGATGTACAGGTGCATGACGTAGACAGACTTACCTGAGCCAACGGTAATCACTGCTCATCTAACACCATGACGCCTGCACCATCAGTCACTGTCCTAACCATTGTGCTACACTGCTGTTCCTTCTTGCACGTCTGCTCACCTACTTACGATTTCGATGCGTTACAATGCACAGTGATGCCAGCACAGACAGTGCTTCGACCTTGCCCTGCCACATACGTCACCCTGTAAAGCGCCCTATACGCAACATTGTGGGGTGCCTTGGTGGAGAGTGCACCTTCAAATGTGATCTTTAAGGTACATTGTAGGGCGCCTTATGCATCACCTTATATTACAGTGCTTTTTGATAGTGCATTTGCTAACAGTAGAAATTACAATAAAATGTGACATGCCTCCTAGATTGCTATTCCTCATAACAGGTAATGGCTCAATCAGCCTTATTCATTGTGCACAGCACGGGATTGAACCCATGATGCCAGCACTATTGGTCAGTGTTTTCAGCATTGTGCTATGGCTCTGTTCCTGTGTCTGGACATTTGCGCACCGCCTTATGCCCTTCACAACTGACAGCGCACCGCCTGATGCCGGCCAAAACGCACAAGATGGACAGCGCGCAAAATTAACAGCACAACGCCTAATGCCGCACGAACTTAATTACTGCCGCCCACAATTAACAGCGCAACGCCTAATGACGCCCAAAATTATTATGCCTCCTAAAGCAGTTTTAACCATGAAAATTCATGCCTCAGCCAGCCTTTTTCCTGGCGCACAATGGGGGATTGAACCCCTGATCCTTGCACCACTGGTCAGTGTCTTCAGCATTGTGCTACAGCTCCGTTCCTGTGTCTGGATGTTTGCGCACCGCCTTATGCCCTTCACAACTGACAGCGCACCGCCTGATGCCGGCCAAAACGCACAAGATGGACAGCGCGCAAAATTAACAGCGCAACGCCTAATGCCGCACGAACTTAATTACTGCCGCCCACAATTAACAGCGCAACGCCTAATGACGCCCAAAATTATTATGCCTCCTAAAGCAGTTTTAACCATGAAAATTCATGCCTCAGCCAGCCTTTTTCCTGGCGCACGATGGGGGATTGAACCCCTGATCCTTGCACCACTGGTCAGTGTCTTCAGCATTGTGCTACGGCTCTGTTCCTATATGTGCCCAGCAGCGCCCCACTTAGCCTTCCCACGCGCTAATGTCGGGCCCGCAACTGTGCGCGCCGCGCACACGTACGGTCGGGTTTTTTCCTTTTTCTGCCTGACCCGCCCACTCCTTTTATGGCACAGGCACACTACCGCGGACCCGCACGATACGAATGTTTAGTAAACATGCCCCAAAGTTGCTCTGCTAATTGTTGGTCACTGGAGCTGTACAGCTCCAGATCATTTATAAACAGCAGATGGGAAGTTGATTCTGAGTTGGTACCATTTTTAAAATTCAGGCTAAATCCATATCCCAAAGAGTTGATGAGAGCACTCATTGGATTAAGCGCCAAACAAAACAGAAGTGGCGACAGGGAATCTCCCTGAAATATTCCTCACTAGATCTTAATGTTAGGAATGATGTACTGACCATCTTCATATCTCAAAAAGAATCTGGATTTCTACATTGTCATAGTGAACTTAATGCACTCTATCAAACCAGAATTTATTTTATACTTTCAAGGCAATGTATTATCCAAGAGTGTGGGATGCTGTCAAAAGCTTTCTTATAATCAATACATGCTATACTGAGATTTCTTCCTTTCTTTGCACTGGCCATAATGGCCTTGTTCAACATTAACTGGTCTTTGGTTCTATATGTTCCTCTCTTATTGCCCTTTTGCTCTATCGCCATGATGTTGTTGAGCTTGATGTGATCATATATTCGGTCTGCATCTATCGCAGTAAACAGCTTAAAGATTGTAGGTAAACAGGCTATTGGTCCATAATTTTTAGGAAAATTAGTCGGGTCTCCCTTCGGAAGGAGAAAAGTTCTTCCTGTAGTAAGCCATTGTGGTGTTAAGTCCGGTTGCTCGAACAATTGATTTTTGCAGTTTGCCAGGTCTTGGTGGCGTGATGTTAACTGTTGTCCCCCGCAGCCCCCTCTAGTGGCGGCGTAGTGGTTCCACAGGGGCTGGGGAGCGCATAAGAATTAAAAGGTTCAGGGTTGATCTGTTGTGAGGGTCAATGGGATAGCAGGTCACATTGTCAGCCTCAGGGTCAACAACCTAAAAAGTAACTCTTGCCAAGTGTAGGGTACAAAAAGGCTTTTATTTCCCCTTTTCGCATGAAGAAATTCAAAATATGAGGTAATGAGTAACAGAACATAAATTCAGTTGCATCAAAACGTGAGTCAGCAAAACACTCAAAATAACATGGTTCCTTCACCAACTTAAAGCATAAACTTTCCAGTACAGTTTGCACACTTTAGATTTGTTTGCCTTTTACTCAAAGATATCTTCTTGTGCAAAAGTCACATTCCATTGGTTCTATATCTTCACTGCTCTCAGATTCCCCTGGCAGCCATTCCATGTCTATGGGATCTGAAACTGAGGTCTCTGAGATCTCTTGGATATTAAAACCTGGTTTCCTAAAAGCATGCCATACTGTATCCCAGTGCTGGCTTGGGAGTTTGGGGCGTCGGCTTTTAGGTCTAGTATATCTCCCTGGGCTTGCTGTTGTTTCAGGACTAAAAGTTTGCTCCTTCCATTCTCTGGCAACATTAAACTTTTTCCTGTAAAACTTATCAGTTATATCTGGTTTAAAACAGTCCTTATTGTCCAGATAAAAATTAGCCCTTTGTTCCTCTCTAGGCTTCTTGAAAAAGGCTTGAGGCCTAGTCTGAGAGTTTTGTGCTCCAGGTATATCCTTTCTCTCAAGGCTATGAACTTTTCCTTTATCTTTCAAGTTACTTTTGTAAAAGCTTTTAAAAGTACCTTTTTTCTCTTGAAGGTTTCTTCTCCAACCGGAGGGATAAGCACTTCCTTCCTTGGCTGCAGTCCGTGATACTGCCCCTTGAAGTTGTGTATGGCCTTCCTCTAGGCCTGCTCTCCCAGTAGCTTCCTTTCCTTTAGCTCTGCTGGGTTTGTCAGTGACCTCACCTCGGTCTCTGAGTCTGGCCTCTGGAGCTTCCCTTGGCACTGCCTCCTGTTCTCCACATGAAGGTCTCTGCCAAGCTCCTTGCCTCCTCCTGTGCTTCTCCTCTGGGTTCTTCCCTTCGGGGTTTCTCTGTTGCCTTTCTGGCTCTCTTGACTGCCTTCCTGGCACCTTTGCCTCTCTTGGCTCTCTCGGCTCTCTCTCTCTTGGTTCTCTCGGCTCTCTCTCTCTTGGCTCTCTCTCTTGCAGTGCTCTGTTCCTACTTAAATCCAGAGCAGCTGCTTCTGAGTCCTGCCCATAGAGGTGTGGTTCTTCCACTTTCAGGTTTGTTCTCCTGCTCCCTCTATGTGTCCCTTCTCGTAATTGCAGGCAAATCCTGTTTTTTTCAAGATTTAAAAGTTTCCTTTCTTGCATCAGAGGGCTTGCGGTATCACACTGTTTGAGCCAAAAGTTGGCTACTCCATCTGGGCCAGGGCTCTTCCAATTTGAGGTTCGTTTTAACCTGCTTTCCAGCGCTTCATTTGTTACTATAGGCCATTCCATAGGTTTGATGTTTGTTTTTTCTAAATGCTTCTATATGCTGGGTAACTATTCTGCTTTGTGCTTGAGCTTCATAGGATCCTCATATAACTTTTTCCAGAAGGTTTCGGTTCCGGCTTTGGTTGGAGGTGCTTTTACCATATTAATGTTCTTCCCCTGTACTCTGTAGAATTGTTTTGGGTTCTCTCTAAATAGTTTATTCTGATATCTTTCTTTCCTGTTTTCTTCATATCTTTGAAGTTTTTATGCTTCTGCAGCTACTTTCAATTCATTGTTGGAACATATACATTTCAGAACTTCTTCTGTTAATGCAGTATGCTTCAGCTTGATGTCTTGGATCTTCCTTAACATCTTTGATGATCTTAATCTTTTTAGATACCCATCCATTAGGGACACCTCTGCATGCAAAGATAATATGTTTTCTTTGATGCGCTTTTTCCAAGGAGGAACTGTTATTGTTCTCTTTTTCTTCTGGGCTTGTACTCTAGTTTATAGTATTCTTGCAGTAATAATTTTAGCTGCACAATATTGCTTTTCATTAATTCTGGTGATGTCAATAAATGGTCCCTTTATACTGGATATGACTTTGTTCATCTTAATTATCATACTTCTAGCCTTAGGTGTTAAATTTCCCTTGTTTGGAACCCAGCATATTCATCTCTTTCCATATGGAATAGGAGTTCTATCTTGAATTCTTCCATATTATGGATTTACTCGGGGTAGTTTCTCCAAATGGGTTAGTTTTGCACGTACTATGGCAGTCGTGAACCTCACTTCTAAGCCAGGGTATGTGGAATATGATCTTAATCTTTCAAAATTATTGTTATTGCTCGGCATAATACTTGCATCGTGCCAAAGAGAGCCTCCTGCTGGAGTTCGTAAGATGTAACATGTATGGACAGTTTGTCAAGATGTGCTTGGAAATTCTTCTTATCAGGCCTGTGGCTCCCAGTACAATGGGAAATGTTTCTGTATCTTTCTGCCACATAAGATACAGAAATATTTCCCATTGAGATTGCTGTGGTGGCCATTGCCAGGTTTTCCTGTTGGCTAGTTTGAGCACTCTGTGGGGCCATTTACAGATGATTTGACACTTGGCTTCCATCATGCTCTCCAGCTGGAGAGACTGCAATCAGCTTTGTGCTACAGGGTGGTACTCATCTCACCAGTGCAGCATGTGACTCTATCAATTGTGTGCTGCAGGTGAGCCTTGGCTAACTCTCATCAGAGCTGGGACTGGTAACATCTGTTTATTTATTTATTTTATTTATTTAATAAAACACTTTTATACCGCGTCCTCCCAGGGATCGGATGCGGTTTACAAAGAACATTTATTACAAGGCATGACAGTAGTGCATATCTGGTCTTAATACATGGAACATTTGGAACTTTTTACGGGTAACTTTTTACAGGTGACATAATAATTAGAACAGCAACATTTGGAACTTTTTTTACAGGTAACATTTTACAGGTAACATGGTAACTATGTACAGGGAGTGCAAATCTAGTTTCAGGTTGTGTGCTTGGGGATTAATCTGCACTGTTTACAATATGAGCTCATTTGGTGCTGAGAAGGATGAGGTGAGGCACTTGCCTTGTTGTTGGGCAGAAGATGTGCTGACAACTGCATATGGGGTTTTTATCAGAGGCCTTGATAAGGATATTACATTGGTCTCTGTGCAGCTCAGATGCCTCCTGATGGGGTGCACGCCAGCTGGGTTCCAAGCAACATAGGATGTGTTGTGCCATACCCACACTTCCTATTGTGCTGCAATGTCACTGCCTTGTGGATTCAGCCAGCACTCTAATATCATGGGTTGTGTGCTTGTCACAGGCCATTTAAGCATGTATATCAGGAGTGGGGGAGTAGCCTAATGGTTCAAACACTGACTTGAGAACCAAGTACCTTGGGTTCAATTCCCAACAGCACTCCCTGTGGCCTTTGGTAAGCCACTTAATCCTCTATTGAATCAGATAAATCAAAGTTGATAATGTCCCTGAACTGGTTTAGGTAATGATGTTGACCCCTTTGACAGAAATGATAGCACAGTATAGACATACAAGCCTTGTAAAACCTGCTGACTATGCTGTTTGTGGGGGCATGAATGGCATTTTGGATCCTATGTATATGTTTGCCACCCGTTCCAGATACATTCAACAGGCTTGTGGAAGTCCTTGGTTTACACCATTGCATGCAGGGACATGTATTCTGATCTCTCTATTGCTGCACATAGGGAAGCAGGACCTCACGTGCCTGCATTTAATGGTGTCATCCCAACACCTGATTATGCCTATAGCTGGCATGGGGGGGGGGAGGGGGCAGCAATCCAGCTGAGACATCAATGACACATAGATGCTGTTTCAGACGAGTGACTATGCAGGTACTGTGAGGTTTTGCACCAATGTATTTGGAAGGGGTTCATATTGCATTTGTGGGTTGATATCTGCTTTCTCAGGCTTCATGTCCTTGCTGGTCACATACTCTGTACTGGCTGTTCACTCTCACTCAAGGAATACCTCCATCAGCCGTGTGCTTGTTACAACAATGAAGCACACATTGAGGCTGCCTCATGCATTTTCCATCAAGGCAACACATGTTGTAGCTGCGAATGCATTTTGCAGTTAATGCCTCTTGCGCATAATGCATGTTAACAATGCGCCAAATGTCTAATGTCAATGAAAGCTCTATACTGCATGAGGACAGCATGGCAGCCTGTTCAAGTAAGCCACATTTCTCTGAGGGGGACCTTCACTTGCTGGCCGGCTTTTCTTCCCCTTATCAGGCACATACCATGACATGGGGAAGCTGCAGAGCTCAGGGCAGCATGTGTGGGAGCGCTTCAATGAGAAGAGTCACTACCCATGGACAATAAGTACTTGTGCACCTTTACACATATGTCTACATTATCTCCATCATACAGCTGATGTCCCACCATTTTAAAACATGCGTCTGTTTTTAGCCTTGTTCACAAGGATTGCAGACACTGCCCAGGCCAGGGGTAACTTCAACCCACGCCTACATCTGCAGAGTTACTGCCACCCTCATGTCATGCATGTCCCCAAAACCTATCTCTCTTAGCTAGATAGTAATCTCTCATGGGCAGGGGCCATCATTATATGACTCCATACAGCGCTGCCCATGCCCTGTAGTGCTACATACAGGATTACTAGTAGGAGCTGAAGGAGTATGTTATGCACTGGCAATATCCTCTACTATGGGCATCTCATGTGTGGTGTGTAGTTTCATGTACAGTGTTTCCAGGCCACACAACCTGCATCCCTCTGTGAGTGATGCCACCTGTGCATGCATTCCAAACTCATCATGTCTTCCCAGTGGCTGGCTTCCCTATGTTCACCTTTTCTTATCTTTTGACCTGTCTATCTAAACTAGATAGTAAGCTCCCATGGGCAGGGCCCAACTGTATGTAGCGCTGCATACATGAATACTAGTAGCAGTTGTAAGTGTAGGCTGTGCACTGGCAATATCCTCCAGTATGTGAGTCTCATATGTATAGTGGCACAACCAGCACCTACAGTCAGAGTATATCATATGCCAAGAGGATTCCAGCAGGTACACTGCTGAAGGGAATAATAGAGTATGAGCATTGTGCTGTGATACATGCAGGCTTGCCTTGGAACTCTCTCTGTTCCCTCAACAGGTACAGCTCTCAGAATCATAGAAAATATAAGCGGCTGAGGTCTAGGGCTAGCTGGGGGGGGGGTGTGCAAAGCTCAGTGTATCTGCTGAAGTAATGGCTGTGGCTCTGATAATATTCCCCAGGGTGTGTATGCAGTATGGATATTGATTGCAGACATATGCACAGTCAGGGTAGCTCAGAATCTAAGAACACACTACAATCTGGAATGGCAAAGACTGTCACACAGTCAGGTGACCTGCCAGTCTAGGATATGGTGCGCCCACAGCTAGTGCAGACATCTGTGCAGCTGGGTTCCAGAGAGTACATCAGTGCCTCGCTGAAAGTGCACACAGACTGACCATTTCACAGTTACCCATCCCCCAATATCCCTACTGGTAGGCCTAACATATACCTGCCAAGTGTACATAGTTATAAGTGAGGACAGGCTGTGGGTCAGCCAATGTGGCCTTCAAGAATATGGAACTAGGATGGATTAGGGGTCCTTCAGGCAGACAGTTGCATTACATGAGAGACACTAGGCATATGATTTCCCCTCTTTGAAACCATATCTCCAGTAATGCAGTGATTCTCTGAAATACAGTCTATACTTAACAGTGGTCACAAGAGAGACCTGCTGGCAGTCCTTCCTCGCAAACATTCCTCAGCTTATGCAATCAGCAAGGCAAAGCAAGTGTCACAGCTGCCTCAGTCATCAGGATGTATGAACAAGCATCACCATCCTAATACCAAAGGTCACTGAGGACACGTACTGAAATCATACATAGGTACAGATCTGGAAATTGAACATTCTATCCTCTGTAAGAACGTAAGGACATAAGAACATAAACAGTGTCATACTGGGTCACACTAAGATCAATCAAGCCCAGTATCCTGTTTCCAACAGTGGTCTATCTAAGTCACAAGTACCTAGCAATATCCCCAAAGAACTCAGGTTCCACAGTGCTTGTATTGGGGCAAGCAGTGGATTTCCCGGGTCCCTTTAATAATGGTTTATGGATCTTTCCTCCAGGAATTTGTCCAAATCTTTTTTAAACCTAGCTATACTAACAGCTTTTACTACATTCTCCAGTTACAAAGTCCAGAGTTTGATTATGCGTTGAGTGAAAAAATATTTTCTCTTATTAGTCTTAAATAGATTACACCTTAGCTTCATTGCATGTCCTCTAGTCTTTCTATATTTTGATGGCATAAACAATTAATCTATTTTTATCTGTTCCACTCCATTCATTAATTTATAGACCTCTATCATATCTGCTCTCAGCTGTCTCTTTTCCAGGTTGAAGAGCCCTAACCTTTTTAGCCTCTCCTCAGGAGTATCCTTCCATCCCCTCTACCATTTTGGTGGCTCTTCTGTGTGCCTTTTTTAATTCCACTATATCCTTTTTAAGAATTGCACACAATATTCAAGGTGCGGTCGCACCATGGAAAATACAGAGGCATTATAATATTCTTTGTCTTATTCTCCATTCCTTTCCTTATGATTTCTAGCAATCTATTGCATACTTGGCCGCCACTGCACACTGGGCGGAGGGTTTCAACATGTTATTCACAATGACGCATAAATCTTTTTCCTGTATGTTGGTTCCTAATATGGAATCTTGCATCATGCAACCATAGTTTGAGCTGTTTTTTCCTAGGTGCATAATTTTGTACTTGTCCACATTAAGAGGTATGTTTACTAAACTGCGGTAATTTCACCTGCGTTAGGTTCCGCGGTAAAGGTACAAATGCCCATATAAAGGCGTGGACGGTGCATCGTTACAGCAAGCCGTATCAGCTAACACATGTTACAAGGCTCCTTAGACTAACGCGCATTACAAGGCGTATTATAAAGCACCTTACAAGGTGCCTTGTAAGGTGCCTTATAAGTAAGCCACCTTATAAGGTGTCTTGTAAGGTGCCTCATAATGCGCCCTTTAAGGCGCCCTATAGGGTTCCTTAGGCTAAGCGCCGTATTAGGCACCCCTGGAAAAGACACCGTAGAAGGCTCCCTGGGCTATGGAACCATAGGTTAAGGTGGCCTAATAAGGTTATGGTGCCCTAGATTAGTGTGCCCTAAAGGCTACAAGGTGCTTCAGGATGACATGTATGACCTGTGAGGCATAGAGACAGATGTAGCTCTAACACTAGACAGAGCACTGAGGAAAGGCAATGAACAGGTGAGTGAAGGAGGGAGAGCTGGGAGCCGCTGGACCTGTCATATCTACGGGCATCCCATCTGGCTGCCAGTAATGTTGACAAACATGGTGGGGGCAATTGTACCAAAGCACAGGGTGTTGGCAATGTAAAGTATTAGAAAGACAGTTGGTGGCAGACGATGGGAATACGTGTCCCCCAGTGGAGGCGGAGGTGGCAGGATAGTTACAATGATGGGTGGAAAGAGGAGTGGTGGTGCCATGCAGATCAGGCACAGGTGAGGCAAGCATGATGAGGCCCAATGCAGGAAAGTGTAGCAGTGCAGGACATGGGGTGTCAGCATGCACAGGCAGACATCTACACATCTAACAGACGCAGATAGACGGACCGAAGGAATGTTGGCAATTGTGGCGAGGGTATTATGGGCTGGCAGCACAGATCTGCAAAAATATGACTGTTAGAGGCGTGCAAACTATTTGAGTAGGACAGGCATGAAAGGAGAATGGCATTGTACTTACCAGTAGGCTATATCTCCGTGGTGTATCTCACAGCAATGGCTGGGTACAGAAAGACTGCAGGTCACCGCACAAACTGTCTGCTCTGAGTGCCAGGATAGGGTAACTCCACCAGTATCCATGATGCAATGCACATGCTGAATAGTTGTCTACAGCTGATCACCAAATGGGGTCTGCACCTCTCCGGTCCCTCAGCTTGGAAAGACGAACTGACAGTGCGTGATACTGGCACAGAGTAGCTACAGACCATGCCAGTGTGCAGGTTCTGTGTTCACCCCGAGGGATAGGATGGGTGCCCAGCACTAGGTCTGCAGTACATGTGGTGCTAGAGGTAGGTCCTGCTGTATATCCCCATCACTACCAGGTGTTCCTTGCAGTGCATACGAAGGTAATTTGGTGTCCATCTGTATCCTGATATCACATGTGGCCCTCTGGGACAGGACACCACCCAGATTAGTGTGTACCCAATGTTAGGGTTTGGCTGACATGGGCACCTATTATCAGGGCAGATGGGTTTCTAGACTTGCATGAGGTTTGTGCAGCAGTGCCTTTACAGGTCAAAGTGGTATACTCTATATACTCCAAAGGGCCCACAATCTCCATTTTCATAGATAAAGAACAGGTGCCTGAGCCCCACTGAAGCAATCTCCATCCTACTGGTATAAGACAGCCCTCCAGCATTGGTGGGCCTGAGCCATACCTGTGACTGCGGCAGACCAGCAGTAATGCTGGGGTTAGGGCTGGAAAACCACAATGGCCTCACACCACTGTCTGTCAGTCACCAGCAGACAGCACAGTCAGACTACACCTGCAATATCTTATAAGTGTTCCAACCATGCACAGTTTAACTGCAGACAGTCCACTAGCCAGTCCATAGGGCATGCTCACAGAGAAACTATGTGCATCAAACAAGCATCTTAGTGATTAGGGTCACAACACTGGGAACACAAAAGTATCACTGGAGACAGATAGTGTAGAGCGCTATGTGGGAACCTAGACATGCCATGGTCACTACTCGATCAGTGAGTGCCCTCCCAGCATGCCATGCTGTGGCCACCCTGTCCATGCAGGTAGTGGTCGGGCACTACAGTGTCCCAGCCATTGCCCCACACCCTGTGAAGATGCATCCAGACCAATCCGCCCTGTCCGGGCCATTCCCACAATACCTTGCTCCTCAATATGCACATATTCAGGCTAATGCTGGTAACAGTGGGACACTGTGGGCCCAGTGAGGTGTGGGCAGCCACAGAACAATGGATAGACATACACACACACACACACTCCTATGGCAGCATTGTGCAAAGATAGGGGTGGTTGGCAACCCTGCCCGCCACACTGGTCCTGATCACAGTGCCGACACTGATAAACTGTACAGTGCTGGGGCTAACAGCCTGACTCTCCACTCAGCTTTGGATTGTGGAGCCTGTGTGAGTGGGTGTTTTTACCCCTATTCGCTGCTGCTTTGGGCTTTGCACCTGCTGCTGTTGTATCTGCATTGTTGGGTAAAATATAGGGACATGCTCTACAGGAACCACAGCTGGGGCTTGAACCTGTGACCCTCTGTTTCTGGATACACTGGCTGGGTGTACTGCACCACATTGTTGCCAAAGATGCATGGGAGTCCCTGGAGCTACCTTTACTTTTCCTCAGCCAGACCTTTTATGTTGCACTGCACACCATGTACTGGTACAGGGAATGGCCTAGGTACACTACAGGCAGGTGTCACTGCCCCCTTCAGCACGGGTACACTCCCCCCTACCATGCTGACATGACCATATGCTGTCGGTGCTGGTAGTGTGCAGTCCCAGGCCATCCACTGTGTGGGTAGGCAGTCGCCTAGGGAGCGGGGTCTGGGGTGGAGGGCATACATGAGCATCCTCACATTCCCCCCATCACCGCCTACCAATAGTATGTCCCTTCCGCTTGGGGGAGGGTTGGCTAGGCGGATGTCAGGTCAGTGCCCTGGCAACTGTTGGCTTGGGTGGACCAGGTAGATGTATGTGGAGTCAGCTGCTGTCTTGCTGATTTCTGGTTTCTATGTTCCTATGTACCATCTAGGTGCCCGCCTAGTCCACCCTGTACCCCAGCTGCCCCTGCTACATGTCCCACTGCAGCCCCCTATGCCCCATTTGCACCATCGCCATAGTGGTCTTTCATACTTGGGCACTATACTGTTGCTGCAAATGGAGCACTACTATCACTTTTTCTAGGGCTCCCTGCCTAAGCTGTACATTGCTGACACTGAAATGGTTTCTCTCTCCTGCAAATGTGCATCTAACGACAGGTTTTCATTCGCGATACTTTTCAGCCCTGCAGTTCCCTGCGTTAGTGTAAAAGGAGCCTCTCCCCACCCACTCTCTGCCCATTGACCCATTCTCTCTGCCCTCTCTCCACCCTCTGCGGTGTTTACCGCAGCCGGGAATGCTAACGCTCGTTAGGTAATGTTAACGCGCATTAACGTTACTTAGCACGCGTTAACGTTACCTAATGAGCATTAACGTAGCCGCTGCTATGTTACCGCAGTTTAGTAAACATACCCCTAAATTTCATCTGCCATTTGAACATCCAGTCTTCCAATTTATCAAGGTCCTATTGCAATTTTTTACAATCCTCTTGGGTTTAAAAAACTTTGAATAATTTTGTGTCATCTGCAAATTTGATTACCTCACTCATTATTCCCATTTCCAGGTCATTTCCGAATATGTTAAAAAGCAGAGTACCTAGCACAGATCCCGGGGGTATTCTATTATTCTTTTTTCACAATTGGGAAAATTGCCCATTTAGCCCTATCCTCTTCTTTCTATCTTTTAACCAGTTCCTGATCCACAATAGTACACTGCCTCCTATCCCATGATTTTTTAATTTTGCCAAGAGTCTCTCATGAGGGACCTTGTCAAAAGCTTTCTGAAAATCCAGATACATTATATCAACCGACTCACCTTTTTCTACCTGTTCATTCATACCTTCAAAAAGACATAACAGATTAATAAGACAAGACCTTCCTTGGCTAAAGCTATGTTGACTGTCTCCCATCAAGCCATGATTATCTACATGTTCAGTAATTTTGTTCTTTATAATGGTTTCTACCATTTTTTCTGGTACTGATGTCAGGCTCACCAGTCTGTAGTTTCCTGGATCACCCCTAGAACCCTTTTAAAAATTGGCGTTACAATGGCCATCTTCCAATCTTCAGATATTACAGATGATTTTAATGAGAGTTCACAGAGTACTAATAATAGGTCTGCAATCTCATATTTCAGTTCTTTCAACACCCTTGGATGTATACCATCTGTCCAGGTGATTTGCTACTCTTCAGTTTATCAAATAATTGTAAAACATCTTCCTGGTGTATCGATATTTTTTTCAGTTCTTTTGTGGCATCACCTTTAAATACCATTTCAATCATGGGTAACATCCCTACATTTTCCTCAGTAAAGACTGAACCAAAGAATTAATTTAAGGATATGTTTACTAAACCGCGGTAAAGTTATCAGCGGTATGGGCAGCATTAAGGTACCTGAAGCCATATAAGACAGTGGGCAGGTAGGGGGCATTCCGGTATAAAGGGAGCAATGGCCGTTTAATGCACATTAACAGGGTGTCTTGCCCATTTAACGAACGTTAATGGGATATCGCACTTTAAGGTGACAAGCAGGACACGTTAAGGCTGACAAGGCGCCCTAAGGACTTTAAGGCACCCTAACTTAAGGCACCCTAAGGACTGTAAGGTTCCTTAAGTTAAGGCGCCTTAAGTTAGGCGCCTTGAATTAAGGCGCCTTAGGATAAGGTGCCCTAAGGGCTTTAAGGTGCCTTAGGTTAAGATACCTTAAAGCCCTTAGGGAACCTTAACTTAAGGCACCTTAGGTTAAGGTGCCCTAAGCTAAGGTGCCCTAAGGATGTTAAGGTGCCTTAAATTAGGTGCTTTAAATCAAGATGCCCTAAAAGCTGTAAGGGGCCCTAATGTAAGGTTCCCTAAGAGCTGTAAGGTGCTTTAAGTTGACAAGCATGAACTGTAAGGCATAAAAACAGCTGTAACCCTAACACTGGATAGAACACCAAGGAAAGGCAATGAACAAGTGATGGAAGGAAGGAGAGGTAAGAGCTGATGGACCTACCATATCTGTGGGTATCCTATGTGGCAGCCGGTAAAGTGGACAAACATGTTGGAGGCAGCTGTACTGATGCACAGGGTGTTGCCAATGTAAAGTGCTGCAATGACAGTGGGTGGCAGAGGATGGGAATACGTGTCCCCCAGTGGAGGCAGAGGTGGCAGGATATTTGCAGTGATAGGACAGAGGAGTAATGGTGCCGTGAAAATCAGGCACAGGAGAGGCAAGCATGAAGAGCTGCAATGCAGAAAAGGGGACCAGTGCAGGACATGGGGAAGCAGCCTGCACAAGAAGAGAGGACTGTACATAGCTGACAGAGGCAGATAGATGGGCTGAAGGATGGTTGGCAACTGAGGTGAGGGTGTTATGGGTTGGCAGCACAGATCTGCAGAGACATGACTGTTACAGGCATGAAAATGATTTGAGTAGGACAGACAAAAAAAAAGCGAACAAAGAGGAAATTAACCCATACCCACTGTCTAAGGAGTCATTGTATTAACCAGTGGGCTATACTTCCACAGTGCTTTGTACAGCAATGGCTGGATACAGAAAGACTGCAGGTTACCGCACAAAATGTCAGCTGTGTATGCCAGGATAGGGTAGCCCCACCAGTACCCATGATGCAATGCAGATGCAGAACAGCGGTCTACAGCTGATCACCGAATGGAGAATGCATCTCTCCAGCACTTCAGCTTGGTAAGAAAAACTGACAGTGTGTGATACTGGGACAGAGCAGCTACATACCATGCCACAGCGCTGGTTCTGTGGTCACCCTGATGGTGAGGATGGGCACCCAGCACCAGGTCCGCAGTATCTGCTAAAGATGGTATCTACTGCAGATTCTCATCACTGTTAGAGTGGGGTAAGTATTCCTTGCAGTGGGGTCTAATGTCACATTGTGTTCATTTGTTTTGCTAAGTAAACAGGGTGCAAAAATAAATGCTAACACACTTTGAAATAAAGATAAGTAGTTTATTTTAAAATAAAGAAAAGATAGCTGGAAAGTAAGTAATTCACTTATTTACCTATAGTTAGAAAAGATAGCTAGAAAGCAAGTAATTACAGAAGAATGATACATCACCGACAGAGTTGTAAACTTCATTTCATACCACACTTTGACTAAATGGATCCCAGATCCAGCCAGGCAGGAGAGACTTCTCAATTTGGAAACTTTCCAGGCAACGCAAGTGCTCGTTCCATGGATGGGATCCCCTCACTCACTTCCTGGCTGAAAAAGGCACCCATTTTATCCTGATGCAAGAGCAGCCAGTAATTTTCCATCAGGTGACACACACATAGAACAGGATCAGCTGTCCATTAAACATAATCAAGACGCTGGCCAGACGCCTGAGAACGCTCAAGGGAGGGCATTTCCCATCCCATGGTTCAGAAGCCCAGAGCCCCGTCGGATAATCTTCACTTTATTTTGTATGTATTTATCAGGTGCACCAGTATCTCTCTGTACTAAGACTCCCTATTAGAAATTCCACAAGGTTCTATCGAAACAGCTATGCAAGAAGATGTTTTTCACAAAATTGTACAGGAATCTCTTTCTTCCATAAAACTGAGGTTCACTTAACCCCTAACTCACTACTGATGCATGATCAGTAGTCAACTTTAATTCATTTGTACTACGTTCGGTCCTTTGACTATTGATTGCGTATAAGATACTGGCAACATAGTGGGGAATTTAGGCAGATGGAACATAATAATAAAGCTGAGTATACACTGAATAAAGCAACATACCATAATAAATAAACACATACAGATAATAATTCCTCCAATGACCTGTCTGAGGCTACCCATACTGGGAAGCCATCCAAATAACCAATCCCACCAATTAACAGTAATATCTTGTTTGATATCTTTGGCTACACTTTGCAAAGCTTGAAAATGAGATTAAATGGAAGTCGCATGATCAGTTAAATTAAAGAAACACATGCCTTAAAAATGCTGACATCCATAATTATATTTTAAAAGTAAATAATCTATTGCTACTCGATTTTGCAAGACTGCTTTTCTAGTGCTTCTTAAATCCATAAATAATTCTTGTAAAGCAACTGAAGTGTGATTAAGGGGTATGTTTACTAAACAGCGCTAACGTCGCAGTGGCGACGTTATCGCATGATACATGATGTTATTGCGTAATAATGGCGCTTTACCATGCGAGAACGTCATGTATCACACGATAACGTCTCCGTCGGTGTTAAGGTGCACAGAGGGTGGAGTAAGGCTCCCCAGAGGGCAGATTAAGGCTCCCCAGGGTCGGAGATAAGGGGTCAAAGGGCGGAGAGTGGGCAGGGAGAGGCTCCATGCACACTAACGCCGTGGAATGAAGGTCTGAAAATTAGCGCCAGTGAAAACCTCGCGCTAGAGGCACATTTGCAGGAAAGAGAAACCAGTTCAGTCAGCAATGTACAGCAAAGGCAGGGAAACTATAAAAAGTGATAGTAGTGATACATGTGCAGCAACATCATAGTGCCCAAGTACGAGAGGGCACTACGGTGAGGCTGCAAATACAGTACAAGGGGCTGAAGGCGGGACATGCAGTGGGGCAGCTGGGGCACAGGGTGGACTAGGCAGATGCCTAGGTGGCACATAGGAACTCAGAAACTGCAAATCAGCAAGCCAGCAACTGACCAAGCTCAAACATGCCCACGAGTGTGTGTCCCACAGTGTCCCAGGGGATAGTACCCAGCAAGTAACCAAAAGGGCACATAACATTGTCAGGTGGTGCCGGGGGAAGCACAGATGTCTATGCAGGCACCTCTACCCCAGATCCCATACCATAGGCAGCTGCCTACCGGCACACTGGATGGCCTGGGACTGCGCACACCAGCACCACCGGCATAAGGGCATGTCAGCATGGTGGCAGAGGTGTACTGGTGGTGGAGGGGGCAGTGGCATCTGTCCACAGCACACCAAGGCCAAGCCCTGTTTAGGTGGGTGGTGAGCTGTGCAACAGACAAGGGCTGTCTGATGAACAGTAATGATATCCCTAGGGAATGACCTGCCTCTGTGGCAAGAGTTTGGTGCAGTACACACAGCCAGTGTGTTAAAGGGCAGAAGGTCACAGGTTCAAGTCCCAGCCGTGGCTCCAACAGACCATGTTACCCCACAGAGCACATACACCATAAACATGTGCACGCCCTAGAGCAGAGGTTCCCAACTGCAGTCCCAGAGGGCCAAACACCCTTCAGGATTTCATGCTATCCCTAATAAATATGCATGAGATGCAGTGCCCCCATTGTATGCAAATGTATCTCATGCCTATTCATTAGGGAAAACCTGAATCATGCTTGACCCACCAGGACTGGAGTTGGGAACTTGTGCCCTAGAACATCAGCAACAGGAGCACAAACACCCGGCACCACAGGCTCCACTATCCAAAGCTCATGGAGAGTCAGGCTGTTGGGCCCTGTGTGGAGCAGCAGCTACCAATACTAGCATACCTTAGCAATGCCTGCACTGTGCCCAGGGCTGCCAACCACTCTATCTTTGCACAATGCTGACATAGGTGTGGGAGTGTGTGTATGTCTATCCAGTGTTGTGTGGCTGCCTACACCTTACTGAGCCAACAATGCTTGCATTGTTTCCAGTCTTAGCCTGCCAATGTGCATAATGAGGAACAAGGTACAGTGGCTATGGCCCGGACAGGGCGGCCTGGGCAGGATGCATCTGCACAGGGCATAGGGCACTGGCTGGGACATTGTGGTGCCTGACCACCACCTGCATGGACAGGGTGGCCACAGCATGTCATGCTGGGAGGTCACTCACCCTGACTGAGCAATGACCATGGCATGGCTAGGTTCCCCCATAGTGCTATATAAGTATTTTTCTCAGTGATATCTATAAGTCTTCTCTTCTGGGGCCAAATCACTGACATACTTGCTTGGGGTGTGTGCGCTCACATCCCATTTTTGGGTGCACATAGTTCCTCCAGGAATGTGCACTATGTACTAGCTAGCAGACTGTCTGCAATTAGCATATGTATGGCTGGAACGCCTTGTAGGGTGCAGTGGGTGGAGACTGACTGTGCTCTCTGCTGGTGAATGTCAGATAGTGGTGGGGCTTAGCTGAGCTTTTCCAGGCCTACTGCCTTTCTGCCAGTGCCCTATGAGATGCATACAGCTATGCATTGACTGCCCTGTAGGGTGCCTATTCCCCAGCAGGGGCTGGGGTTGATGCTCCCCGCTACTGCCACCATTGCAGAGATGTAGCATGTGGATCTGTTGGTGGGAGATCCTGTACTCCACCCTACCCACAGAAAGAAGGTTGGGTGGTGCTTCATAATCCACTTTTGGGTCCAAACACCACCCTTCTCTTATAACATGTGACCATAGTAACCACACAGGATATGCACCATTCTGGGTGCATCATAGTCCACAAGGGCTAGACATGACTAGGAACTACAGATGGACACAGGTGTTTTATAGGTGCGTCTGCAAGGACTACCTATCACAAACTGACACTGATGGGGACCTGCAGCATAGCCTATCTCAGTTATGCCAGGTGCTGCGGACCTGGTGCTGGGCGCCCCACCTCACCCTCAGGGTGTGCACAGGAACCACACAATGTCACGGTCTGTAGCTACTCTGTGCCAGTAACACACACGGTCAGTTCCCCCTACCAGGCCGGGGTGCTCTTGAGGCACATACCCCATCTTGTGATCAGATGTAGGCTGCTGATCTGCATGTGCAGTGCATCATGGGTATGGGTGGGTTTACCCTATCCTGATAACCACAGCAGACAGTTTGTGTGGTGACCTAGTCTTTCTGTAGCCAGCCAGCAGTGTGCTAGATACTATAGAGCTGTAGCCCACTGGTTACTTCAATGACTACAAAGGCAGGGGTCATGGGTTTGATCCCACAGTGGTGTTTTTTAATGAGGCTGTCTGAGGCTTTTCCTTTTGATTTAAATCAGTGCTGCCAGCAGAAACACTCTCACAGTGCTGTAGCCTAAGGTGCCTCGTAAGGCGCCCTATAGGGCACATTATAAGGTGCTTTGGTGGACAGGGCACTTTATAATGTGCCCTATGGAGTGCCTTCTAGGGTGCCTTATGCGACACCTTAGGTTATGGCACTGTGAGGGTGTTTTTGCTGGCAGCACTGATTTAAATTAAAAAAGGAAATGCCTCAGACAGCACTGAATTAAATTAAAAGAGGGAAATGCCTCAGACAGCCTTCTTACATAACACCACTGCAGGATCAAACCCATTCCCTAGGGCTACCTTTGCTCTGCCTCCACTGTCATTGCAGTAACCAATGGGCTACATCTTTATAGCATCTTACACTGCGCTGGCATGAACTTAGGGTTAACGTGCATTAACGTGCCACGGCGTCCACTATCGCAATATACAGATTCTTGCTACCTTCCGCTGGACCGCCCACTACTTTATATGGCATTCTTCATATTAACGCTGCAACTAGCGCCGGTAACATTAAGACAGTTTAGTAAACATACCTCTAAAACATTTTACCATGGCGTAAGCTAAAGCATTAATTGTGCAGGTGTGGTATTACCACATGAAAATTGCCATCCTATTGGCAGTTTAACATTTTTACTATAACTAGCTTGTAATATTGTATTATTGCAACTCATAGGGGCATGTTTACTAAAACCCCGCTAATGTGCGGGCTGCGCTAGTGTGCGGGTGCCATATAAGGAGTGGGCGTTTCTTTCTGAAAAAGAAAAAACGGGATTTAAATATGCGCTAAGGTGTGCGGTGCCCGTGTGCGCCCCGCACATTAGCGCATGAGAAAGCTGCTCGGGAGGCATAAGTGGCGCACTGATGTGCAAGCAGAAGAGCAGAGCCACAGCACGATGATGAAGACACTTACTAATGGTGCAGAGATCAGGGGTTCAATCCCCCACAGTGCCCAATGAACAAGGCTGGCTGAGGCTTTACGTATTATGGGGAAGATTGCTGTAGGAGGCATTTTATTTTTATTTTAATTATCACTACTTGCAAATGCACTCTCAAAGCGTGTTAACATAAGGCGCCCCATAAGGCACATTTGAAAGTGCACTGTCCGCCAAGGCACCCTAGAATGTTGCTTATAGGGCGCTTTATAGGGTGCCGTATGAGGTACCGCAAGGTCAGAGTACTGTTTTTGATGGCAGCACTGTGCAGTTCAAGGAATGAAAAGCATAAGTAGGTGCGCTGACATGCAAGGAGGAGCAGCAGTGGAGCACAATGGTTAAGGCACTGACTGCTGATACAGGGGTAATGAGTTTTTTCCCCAGGGTGCCTAATACGTAAGGCTGGCTGAAGCATCAGCTTTGCAATGTACGTTTTGTTTCCTGCAGCACTTTATTTGTATTTTATTAATTGCTACCAGCAAACACGCCCTCACGTGCCGTAATTGAAAATGCCGTATAAGGCACCCTATAAGGCACTCCATAGGGCACATTATAAAGTGCACTGTCTGCCACGGCACCCTAAAATGTCCCCTATAGGGCACCCTATATGTTGCATCACAGGATAATGTATAGTGCACCTTATATGGACGGGAATCATAAGGTGCCCTAGAGGCACCTTATGGGTACAGTACGCTGAGGGTGTTTTTGCTGGCAGCAAAAATGTACATTAAAAAAATATAATGCTTTGGGCAGCCCTATCAAAGGACCCCACTGTGGGTTTGAACCCATGAACTCTAGCTTCACAGGCAGTGAAGTAACCATTGGGCTACAGCTCTATAGCTGCTAGCAAGCCCCTGGCTGGCTGCAGAGAGCCTGCATGTCACCACACAGACAGTCTGCTGTGGTCAGCTGGATAGGGTTAGCCCACCCGTACCCATGATGCACTGCACATGCAAATCAGCTGTCCACTGATAAACAAAAGATGGGATATGCACCCCACAGCACCTGGGCCTGGTAGGGGGAAGTGACCATGTGCACCCCCACAGCACCTCTGCCTGGTAGGAGGTACTGACCGTGTGTTTTACTGGCACAGAGTAGCTACACACCATCACATTGTGCGGGTACTGTGCTCACCCTGAGGGTGCGGTGAGGCGCCCACCACCAGGTCCACAGCACCTTCCATGGCTGAAAGAAGCCATGCTGGAGGTCCAAATCAGTGTTAATGTGTGAGATAGGTAGTTTCTGCAGTAGCACCTTGGATATCTCTGTCTGTCTCAGTCAGGTGTGACCCCCTAGGAGGATTATGTACCACCACCCTCCTCCTCCTCCTAGGGCTGAGGGTGGCAAACAGGGTCTCCCATCAACAGATCCACGTTCTACCTCCCTGCAATGGTGGCAGTAGAGGGGACCATCAACCCCAGTCCTGCTGGGAAAAAAGACACCCTTCAGGGCAGTCAATGCAGCTCTGTACATAACCATAACACAATGGCAGACAGACATTAGGCCTGTATATGCTAAGATGCACCCCACCACTATCTGATATTCTCCTGCAGCAAGCCTTCAGCCGCTGCAACCTGCAAGGCGCTCCATCAAGACACATACCAGCTGCAAACAGTCTGCTAGTTAGTCCATAGTGCATGTTCCTGGTGGAAATGCATGCACCCAGAACTGGGAAGGTAGCACACACAAGCAGATAATTCAGTGACTGGGCCCCAAAAGAAAACACATAAATATCACATGAGAGAAATACTATATAGCACTATGGGGGTGCCTAGCCATGCTGTCATCACTGCACAGTCAGGGTAAGAGTGATCTCCCAGAAGGACATACTGAGGTCACCCTGTCCTCATGTGAATGTCCTAAGTTTCTGTTGGTCATGAAGGATATGTAGACAGTAGGTAAGATTGTGCAATGCATCATGGGTCATGGTGGAATGAATCAATAAGTGAGGATAGATCTGCACCAATAGCACAAACTATGAATGGGAGGATGGGGCCTGTAGCTAGAAACGGAAACATCAGCTAGGATGCTGGTAGATGGCCGCATGGTACAGCATAGACTTCTAGGGTGGTGAGAGAATGACAACAGGCTATCCATAGCCTGTCTGAGGGGCAAAGAGTGAAGATGGATGTGGTGAGATACTGAGGTACCACATGGGCCAATTGGCTATGTTGTCCACAAAACACACATGTAAAAATGCAATGTGTGCCTTCGAATATGTAGTAATGCGAAAATATAGTCCAGACACACAGGTCCAACATGAAACGCAAAGCAGTGTAAAGTGATTCAGTGACTGTATCTGAAACCATAATCCATTGTGTACTAGCTAGCTGTGGTAACCATTGAGCCAACTCACAACACCATAGAGCAGCTAGATAAGCAATGGAGTGTGTAGTCCAGTGGTTATGGGTAGCACTCACGCATCCAACACATCATGTGTTCAATTCTCTAGAACCGCCAACCTGATGCAAACTACATGAAACTGTGCCCCCTTCTATCCTCAGAAGGCACGTGTAGATAGTTCACATCTTTTGGAATGTGTGCAGCGCCACACAATGCACCCTGCACGCAATGAGTGGCCAACGCATAAGGCAGCAGTCAGAGCGTGTACGGTATACAGGCCATGCGGGGTATACCATACGTGAGGCACCTTCTGTAGTGTAATGTGTGTCTCACATGCACTATGCGCTTGATGTTCCACGTATACATTGCACGATGATGCGTGTATAGCGCATACAGTAATGCGTGTAGAGAGGATGACATGAAGGGCATGCATGGTGTTATACAGAGTGTGCATTGTCCCCATGATGTGTGTCATACGTGGCAATGCATGTAACACCACACACGCAAAAATGGCATTACATGCATTATGTCACGCACGGTATTGCACGCTACATGTTGATGGCTGTGCAATGTGCATTAAGTGAAATACTGCACATTGATGCAAATTCACTGTAATGCGCATTATTGCGTTTCCACAAGAACACTGCATCATGATGTCCATCAACAAACACAACAGACAAAATGGTGGCCCGATCAAGGAAGCCTGCATTTACCCAGGGGGACCTGGAGATGCTGGGGAGGCTTATCTGCTGCAGGCAGAGGCGCCTGTTCCCCTCGTCATCCAAGCGCCAGAACCTGTTTAGGGTCAAGTGTGTGTGGCACTGGCTGCAAAGGCACTACAATGCAGAGGCAGACTACCCACGAGAGGTAAGTGCATGGGGGCAGGTACCACAAACCAAGGAGGGCAGCATAGCAGCTTGTAAGCAATACACAAATGCCTTGGCCAAATAGTACCCAGTTGTAGGTCTGTGAGGCGAGCATCGGTACGCAACAGTGTGTTGGGAATGCAGGTGATGGGTAAATGTTACCTATACATGGTATTGCAATAGTAAAGGTGACAGTTTCATGTGTAGTAACACCCACTGCTATGTCACAGTAGGGGCGAGGGTCGCATAGCTTTGTAAGTAGCATAGATGCATGTTTGTCCTTGGTAGGGTCACATACAAGAATTGTGTATGCATCTGTAAATATAAGTGACAACCATGATACAGATCCGTAAAACACTGATGTGCTGCCACATGCAATTATGAAGGTGTATGTTATGAACATGCTACCACACATAGCCTCAGGCTGGTTTATTAACACTGGTGCCTGGCAAACAAACTGTCAATGGCCCTCATAATTGTGTAGCACAAGGCAGTGTGTCCTATGTTGAGGTTGCTGTTGCCTGTTGCATGTCAGCAGAGGTTATGTGCAATGTTATATTGACTTGCGTGCAAATGCATGTGTACTACCACTGAACTGATGGAAGGTAAACCATCAGCACACTCCCAAAGCCTGGTCAGGATGAGGTAGGTTGGTGACATACACAGTGCACTCTAGGGGAAGTGGAAGCATAGCAAACTGGTGAGTGTGTGGGCATGTGCATGGACCTCACTGTAAATATGGGTGACAATGGCAGAGGGATGGTCACCTCTGAATGTATCACTGTTTCCCACTGCAAGCTGTGAAGGTGCCATACAAGGTGTGTTGAGCATGATAACAATGTCCTACAGCATGTGATGGCACATATGTAGCTGCTTGGCCCATTCAGGATGCCTGTCATGTTGGCAAATGTAGGTGTGCCTGCTGTTGTGTGCAGGTCTGCCCTACCCGTACGTGGCTACAGGCCTATATACAGAGGTCAGTGGTTCATCTCTTGGACCATTGTAGGTGCGTCTGCTGCTGTGTGCCCTACCCATACGTGGCCTCAGGCCTATACACAGAGGTCTGCGATTCATCTGTTGGACCATTGTAGGTGCGCCTGCTGCTGTGTGCAGGTCTTCCCTACTCCTAGGTGGCCTCAGGCATATATACAGAGGTCTGTGGTTCATCTCTTGGACCATTGTAGGTGCACCTGCTGCTCTGTACAGGTCTACCCTACCCGTACGTGGCCTCAGGCCTATACACAGAGTTCTGTGGTTCATCTCTTGGACCATTGTAGGTGCACCTACTGCTCTGTGCATGTCCGGTACACACATTTGTGGGCCTAGGTGTCTGGGCAGGCCATCCTGTAGGTGGCCAAAACACACCCCGAGTGCCAAGATGGTCATGGTCTGTTTCCCAACAGCCTGTATCCATACACCATTATGCATCATTGCAGACCTTACCCTGTTGCCTTGTTGAATGATGTGCACATACAACATCCATTGTGAGGCCAGTGCAGTCTTACCACACACAGTTTGTGTGAGGGAAGATGCAAATGTCATTTCTAATGTCTCTTATCCATGAATTTACACAACATATCTCACAGATAGAATGTTCACATGTCCTAGGAGTGTGTCAGAGTACACATATGTACAGATATATTGTAGATAGATGCCCCCATCAGACCTATCTGGAATGCAATGTAGATGTCTTGCATGTCCACAGTCACCCTATCACGTGATGAGATAAACAATCACAGCAAGTATATCAAAGCAACCACAGTCAGTCACACATGGACACACATGACATATCCCCACAGCCATTCCAGTTCCAGGGTGTTAACAGAATGCATTGCTGGCTCATCTCATATGTGTATTCCTCCATCCGTTCCACAATATCCTGTGTGTCCATTGTGCAAGTCTATTGTACCACAATATGGCATGTACCAGATGGTGGCCATAATGTCACACAGTACTGAACATGTAATGGGACAAGCCATCCATTACTATGTGTAGCTCTCATGTGTGTCTCATGGATCCCATAGCACAGTAGTTGTTGGGATACAACATTTCTTCCACGATGACACTGGGATCCCCATCCTGTGTGTTTACCCATGATGTGGAGCCCTGTATTGTGTATGCATATATTGGGGCATCCTGTCCTTCATTCCCAACATAGCATGTTGCTATAGCACACCTCATGTGCCATTTGCCTGGCCAACCATTTCATTTTGCAGGAAACACCTGTCAGTAATGACCATCCTCATGTTCATCAATTTCGTCAATGAGTACTGTGTCATGTGCATATGTGTCAACATCATATGTTAGCCACATGCTGTTGTTAAGTAGAACTCTGTATCATACTTGCAGATCCTGCACAGATTTGTAGTATAGGCACCATGCCACCCCTCCCCCTTGCCAATACTGCACACAAATCCAAACACCATGCTTATGCACGATGAGCAGAACATCTGCACATCAAATTAGTTGTGCTGCTCGTGTGTGGTGACTGCAGCCCAGGTGTGTTTGTTGTCATCAGCTCCCCAGCCCCTCCCTTTCCCCCACATTCCCTTTTTGAGGCACAGTGCTTTTGCTGATCCGGTCATCCATGATGGCTCACATTGGCTTTCCTGCGAGTGCGGTCCAGCGGTTGCATTAGGAGGGAGAATTGTGGTTGCTTGATGAGGGAGATGGTGTCCCAGGGAGAATGGCAATGGGCAGGGGTTCAGCCCTCAGCAACACAGACCGGCACCTGTGGAGGGCCACAGGTCAGGTATGGGTAACCATGGCACTGTAGGTGTGTGGAGGTCTGCCCCAGACAGCCTTGCCTCTATAGGCCCAGAGTCATGCTCCAGGGCAAGCGTGAGGACCAGGTAATCTCCTTCTATCATCTAAGCACATGAGCTATAACAGAGCTCTATGGGGATATTAGATCTGACTCAAGCCTCTGACTGGCTGGTCTCGTGCCATACCAGGTTTGGTCAAGCTCCTGAGTGCCCTACATTTTTTTGCCTCTGGCTGCTTCCAGACATTGTGGCTGCAGTTAGAGGACTGAGCCGGCCTACCTTCTCCTGTTGTCTCCAACAGGTACTGCATGTCATGATCAGCCATGTAAGGAATTATATTGCTTTTTCTGACAGTAGGCTACAGTGGGAGTTCAAGAACCAGCAATTTGAGCAAATTTCAGGGATACCACACGTGATGAGAGCTATTGATTGCACACATGTTGCCTTGGTCCCACCCAGAGACAGGGAGGCAGTGTATGGCAACCGCAAGCACTACTATTCCCTGAATGTGCAGGTGATTTGTGATGCAAATATGCATATTCTGAAGGTGGTTCCCAGGTTTCCAGGCTCTACCCATGACTCCTATATCCTGCATCACTTAGAAATATTCCACCAGTTTAAGGATGGACAGTTTGAGGACTGTGTCCTGCTGAATGAGTAGTTTGCTGCTTTCTAATATATGCATAATGTTTATGAGATACGGGTAGCATGGCCACTGTCATGATATGTACAGTAAGTAATGATATCTGCAGTAAAGGCCAAAGGGGATAGGTCAGTCTATTATAGCAGATGTCGAGGAGGACTGGCAGGACACTGGATGTGAGAGGACAGGACAAACAGACAGCAGACAATGGTGAACTAGCAGAAGACATGATGAAACTGGATGAAGATGACTGGACCAGTTCACATGAAAATGCACATGTCCAAGACACAATGAGTAAAGCATATCTGTTGGCTAAACATTGCTTACTGCCATTTTGTCTGGATTGGTATGTGTGCACCGTTCTCATCTTTGCTTTTTGTCTACTGCCAGTCTAACTTACCTAATATTGTTCTCATCACAGTGTTGTTCCACATTATGGATGTTGCTTTCTAATTACCCGATTTAATGGTTATCCTCTAGTTTCTACATTCTGTTATGCTGTCATTTGCTTGCTGATGGGCAAGGTTTAGTATTTTCAACACAGCTGGCATCATCTGCTGATGTAGTTTATGTGACTGTGGCACATGAGCATCCAGGCAACATCCCCTACCCAAACAGTAACTCTGCTACCTCCACCAACTAAATACACACCCATCCTATCCACACACACAAATATATCATACCACGTTATTAAATACCTTTATGTTAAATGTTACCTCAATTGTACTGTCTAAATACTGTTAAGTAACTGTACTGTCTAAATATTTACATGTACCCTAATGTTGAATGTAACCCTCCAATTGTGATGTGACGTGACCACCTTGATTGAAAGAAAAGGTGGCATACAAATCTGTCTAAATAAATAAATAAATAAATGTTGACCTTTGCCAGTAGATGGTGTTTTTTTCTGCAATGACCAGCTTTAATATTTGGAGTGCTGTGTTTGGATAGGTAGGGTTTGGTTATCTCTGAATCCTGCTAATGTTTTATTGATATGGTAGGTTTGCAGTGTGTTTGTAATGGGCATGGAGTATTGTGGTACCATATGTACATGGCAGTTGCAACTGGAATATGGCATTGTAGGATGATGCTAATCTCTGTAGTCATGTAATCTTGAGGGGACATGTCCTGTAAATAGTGGCACATGTTCCCATTATGTATTCATGTTACACATGAACCCCTTGTGCCCATGGGGTCCTGCAATGTGTCTCTGCACATGGTTGCACACCACCCATTGGCCCACCCCTGGATGGTTGGGCCAAACATCGTATCTGCCAGAAAACAGTTTGGCCTGTGGTTCACTACACAGTAGCTCAAGTGCTTTGTGGATGACTTTCATGTCGGTGCATGTAGACACATGGACATGTGGGCCACATGTTGGTCTGGTGATCATCTACGGTGTCATGTGGGGCCAGCACAAAGACCCGGCAGCATATAGGGGCCTCATCTAGCTTTTGCAGGGTACCCATTCTCCTCCCAGGTGGCCACTGTCTTCCACCAAATTTGGTAGGTTCTATTAATGTATGTAGTGTGGCCCATTATTCTGCATATTACCCTGTGGGACGACAGTACAAAGATGTGTTAGGGTGTGACATCCCATACATCACTGAGAATGTTGTTATGTTGATAGCGATCCAGATGTGAGCATCTAGACATGTTTATACACATGCATTAATGATTACTAGTTGCCAAGGCCTGTTCTGTGCTGTATCTCAAACCAGCAGTTATGAGAAATGTTGTCACATTTCACATCTGCTGCATTTTTGGACCTACCTTTAACCTGGAAATGTTTACATATGCCATATTGATATGCCTGTCATTTTTGCATCAACATGCATCCTGTGTACATCACAGACAAACAGTACCTTTGTCTTGGACAGGGTCGTTGTCAACTGCTCACATGAATTGTTCTTAGATAATATATCTTTCTGGTGAAACAAGGTGCATGGTGGGTCTATAGTATAGATCGCTTTTGCCCCTTTCTGAATCCATGTGCTATCCTTGATACAGATTCAATCTTACAGTGTCATACTTTATTTGGGTGTGTCAACAACATGAGGCTTATGAGGTTCTGATTCCACCCAACTGTCAGTTGATCTTGAGCTTTCCTTACACATCACATGTGGCAACATGTCTGTAGCTTTCATCTATGTTGGAAATGACCAACAGATATCTGCAGGTGTTAGGTTGGGCCATATTATGCATGCCGATGGAACACAAACTCCATCAGGCACAATGTTGTGGTGCGGAATGGCAATGCTGCAGCATCACAAAGGATTTTTTTTCTGGATAACCTGGATTACCCATGCAGTGATGGGCCAGCACTGGCCACATGCATATCATTGACAGGAGATAACTGGAATGTCTCTCGTTGTACAGTGGTCCTGTAGCCAGGGGATCCATGCCATCATAAGCTGGTATATGTTCACTGCAATATTGTGTCTGTTAGATGTCATAATATTAGTTGTGTGTGTGATAGGGAAGGGCAGGATGCAATAGTGATGGACAGGCATGTACATCCTGATATTGTGTCTGCAAATATGTCACATGGTGAATTGTCATGTTTTTTTGTGCAGGTGATGCTGGATATGGGTGTTGTGCCTGGTTGCTGACCCCTGTGTGTTTTCCATGGTCACCTGCAGAGATGAGGTATAATGAGGTCAATGCCTCCACCCGCTGTCATCGAGCGCACTTTTAGCGTGTTGAAGAGTCACTTCAGGTGTCTGGATAAGACCGGTGGGGCCTTACAATACCGACCCATGACTGTGGCAAAGATAATTTTGGCCTGCTGATTCCTGCACAACATTGCTCTCAGGCATAATATCCCAGTCGACATTAATCCAGATTTGGAAGAAAATCCCGTGTGCCATCCTGTATGTGACCGTGGAATCACACATGTGGGCATAGCAATCTAGCAAGGTCTGATCAAGCAGCTCTTCTCATGTAAGTTATGTGTGTGTGGGGAAATGCATATGTGTACAAATGTGCATGATATCCTGGGTGTCTCCTGTTAGCAACCCAAAATATGTTTGTCTGCTGTATTTGTGACTGTATAGAATCTGGTTTGAGGCTATCACTCCGACTGTTGTGGTGTGGTCCCTGATTAGCTCAAGAGGATCTACAACACCCATACACCCATACACATGACAACACGGCAGTGATTTGGGACTGGTGCGTCATACACAGAGGCATCAGAGGTATGCAATTTACATCAGAAATCTGCATATGTTCCACAAACATAGCTTTCTGATGTGCTGATACTGTTGTGTCAATTGATCTGCATGAATTGAGGGGACTGAGGAACATTTATATGGCTGATGTTCCCTCATATTTCTAAGTGAAATTCCTATAAACCAATCTGGCGTGCATCCATATACTCCATGTCTATGATATCACATTTATATAGCCCCCTGGAAAGCAGGTAGAAATTAGATACAATAGTGTTGATGATATTCCCAACTATGATGTCAGGTGTACAGATGTGGCAGTTCCTGGTGTGAATGTGATTGGCCCTTTATATATCACTGCTATAATAATGCTACCTTTCTGATGCCTCCTTCTGATTGTTGAGATCAAACAATGCATTGTGTTCCTTGTGGAACATGTTGTACATTTTGTCTGATGGCAAATCGGAATGCTTCATCATTCCCATCTGCCACATTACAGAACATAGCTTAGACAACAGACAATGATGTTTGAACATGTACACACACACACATGTCTCACATTTTGCAAACACCACCTCTGGGTATGCACACATTGACATCTCTAGGCAGTCCCTGTCCACCACATACACCCCACACCAGCTGGATAATGTTTAGCTAACATCTTCAATCATCATGCATGTTGTTAGCTTGTTTGTTACCCAGAATTATGTGAGAATTCATAGTCCTGCCGCATTGATAGACATGATGAGGACTATGGCACACCTGAAACACATGCCTGATCAGATGTGAACATTGTCTGTATTGATCAGCTTGAATGTCCTACACTTTCAATGGTAGTAGCTATGTTATGCCAATGTAATGGTTTCATGTTGAACGATCCCTACGTGATATTTAGAACTTGCAGGCACTTTGATGGTAACTTGTGATGTGTGTTCACAGGCATACCTATCTTTCTATAATCTTTTTCATAGGGCATCGCCCACCCATAGCAGCAGGGGCCAACATTGCATCTGCAGTCACCATCACTAACAGGCTGGATGAGACAGCAACAACAGGAGATGATGCCTAAGAAGGGGTTGCAGACAGTCACGATGCATATGTTGTGGAGCACATACCAATGCAGGACATTGATATCCAAGTGGCGGATCAGGGCATTCAGATGGGCTACAATGACCTGGCAATCCAGTCCAGTGCTAGTGTGGAAAGGCTCCTTGGCACACCCTGGTTGTCACAGTCCCTTACTATGGATTCTGCCATCATCATCTGCAACCCTTCTGTTCGGACACACATGTCTGTGAAGAAAGACTTGGATATAGCTGCCATGCTCTACACACCATTACAGCCAGGGAGACAGAGAGTGGTTCCAGAAAACATTCCAGCAGTAACAGTACAGACAACTGCACTCTGCCAATCCTGACGGTCATGTACACTTTGCTTGTTTTACCATATCACTGCCATGGCTCTATCACTGATGACAAATGTTTAGGCAGGAAACTGCATCCAAATGGGTGTGTAGCTGTAGAGGCACATTGTGTATTGGGTATATTATTCCTTGACACCCTTGCGCTGGCCAATATAGCCATGACAGGCTGTCACACACCCCCCACAAGGTGCACCACAGCAACAGGTATCATCTCTCTTTCCCCATATCCAGGCATGATCCTCTGTATACATGATGTCACTGTGTCATTTGGGGATTTACAGTGTGCATATGTGTGTGCATGAATGTGTTCTGACACAGTGGCATCACATAGTGCATTTTTTGGAAAGTGTGCTTGATCATATTTGTCATGTTTAGCCATTTCATGGACCATATTGACCTGTTGTTTCATAATAAAGAATTGCTATTTTTTTATTTGGATATAGCTTACACAGTCACATGTGTGCTACATCCTGTGTCTCTCGTGACAATGTGTCACATACATGGCAAAGACCATTTTATGATGTGCTTATCAGTATTTGCACACATTGCTTACATTGTGTATTCCATTTACATTTTCTTACCTGTACACCTCATGGATGTAGAAGTATATTGTGACATCCCAAACCTCTTTCATTTGGCTGACTCTGCACTTGTGAGAGGCAGGGTTTTTACTGTGCTAACACATATGCTTCTCATAACTATCATCATCTTGACATTGTAGATCCTGGCCCAGATTTCAGAAGGCATTACATAGTAACATAGTAAATGACGACAGATAAAGACCAGTATGGTCCATCTAGTCTGCCCAGCAAGGTGGCAAGAGTAGATGCACCTGCCGCTCCATGCAGGTCACCCCTTCCCATGTCTTTGTTTAGGGGTGAACCCACCGGTCCGTGTAGGGCACCCATGTTTGTTGAGAAATTAGATAGTTACGTTTATTTTGATTTTATCCTGTTGCTATAAAGGAATCCACTGTGTCTGTCCCATGCCATTTTGAATTCTGTCACTGTATTTGCCCCCACCACTTCCATCGGGAGGGCATTCCAAGCATCCACCAGTTACCTGTGTACATGGCTTCTTGGTGATTTTGTCAAGGCACTAACTTGGGTACTGTCCCTCTGAGATCCCAGGTACCTCCCTAACATGCCCATATGCTATGTGGTTGGCATCAGGGTATGTTAAGGGTATTCTGTGGCAGGGCACAGCAGGGGCAGATGTGCTTTAAAGCGCAGCACTGATTTTCCTTAGCTATGTTTCAGGCACAGGGTCTGTGTGGTTAGCCTGTTAATTTTGCCCTAGCTGGCTAGCTCCTGCACCTTTTCATTTGTGTGTGAGGACCCTGGTTTTCATTGGGAGAGCCACATATGACCACAGCATTCACATCATGATTAGACAGGTGGTGGTCAATCTATACACCAACACAACGCTTTGCAGCACTCAAATGAAAATCTGGGAACCAGATATTTCAGCACATAGCATCCATACATGTGCTTGCCATTCACATCTAGCTCTGGCATCTGCCCAAGAAACTTAGCTTCCCTGAGCCATAGCAGCATTTGCTTTCATGCACACTGACATATAATGGCAATGTCTTCTTTGGATACACCTTCTCATTGCTATCTAGTGGACCATCAGAGGGCATGCATTGACTTAACATCCTGTGCCACATCCGAGAGGTTGTTGCCCCTGCAAATCACAACATCATTTTCTATCATTTCCTACACACATTCATTAGAACTATGTTGAAACATCAGCCATGTCCCATATGTGATATGGGTATTCCTGAGGTAATGCAGGACACATCATTACATGCTCTCCAACTCACTCACTGCACTACCATCCCAACATCACCAATGTCATCAATGGCCAGTGTGGAGATATATAGTAGACATATCTGTGAGCAGCAAGGTTTGCATGGTTCAAACCTCCGTGAGACGGCACATGTGTACATGGGTGCACACCGCTAATGTTCAGATGTGGGAGCAATGCGTTTGTTCACAGAGTCACAGCCATTTGTCTTTCACCTGGTCATTTCTCAGAGGTAGCTATGAGCCTCATATTTCTGCACACATCATACACCAACAGAGCCATAATTACTGATATCTGACCTGTGGTTCACACAGACATTCCTTGATAGAAATAAAATTTTGCCAGCTAAGTAACGCAGTGTCTTAAGGCCTTTTTTCTTTTAGTGCCATCAAGTCAGTGTTGACTTATAGGGGTATGTTTACTAAACAGCATAACGTCACAGCGGCACAGTTAGCATGCTATACGTAACGTTATCGCATGATACGTAATGTTATCACGTGATAAAGTATCATTATCACGCGATAACAGTAAGTTTCATGTGATAATGTCTCCGGCAGTGTTAAGGCACACAGAGGGTGGAGTAAGTGTCTCCAGAGGGCGGGGAGTGGGCAGGGAGAGGCTCCAGGTACACTAACGCCAGGAGTTTAAGACAAGAACATTACCGTGCCTGAAAACCTGCCATTAGAGGCACAAATGCAGGAAAGAGAAACCATTTCAGTTGGCAATGTACAGCAAAGGCAGGGAGACCAAGAAAAGTGATAGTAGTGATACATGTGCAGCAACAACATAGTGCCCAAGTATGAAAGGGCACTACGGTGAGGCTGCAAATGGTGTACAGTGGCCGCAGGCGGGACATGCAGTGGGACATCTGGAGCACAGGGTGAACTAGTCAGATGCCTATGTGGCACATAGGAACGCAGAAACTGCAAATCAGCAAGCTAGCAATAACCTTTGTTTTATTCTCCATTCCTTTCCTTATAAAGCCTAGCATTCTATTTGTTTTTTGGCTGCCACAGCATACTATGCAGAGGATTTCAAAGTATTATCCATGATATCACTTAGACCTTTTTCCTAGATAGTGGACCATAATGTGAAAGCTTACATCGTCTAACTGTACTTTGGGTTTTCTTCCCTAAGGGGGTCATTTGAAAATGAAAATAGGCTGCCTGGACATGCGGGATAGACATTTTTCTTGCAAAAACATCTACCCGTATTTTCCGGCGTATAAGACGACTTTCTAAGCCATGAAAATATGCTCAAAAGTCGGGGGTCGTCTTATACGCCGGTACACAACTCACACACTTGAAGACTTACAATCTAAACTTACGGTAATTTGCCTGCACAGCCTCACCATCAGCATGCATTTATTAACCAACCAGCCAGCTCACTCACATTCCAGTCTCCCCGTGAACTTTAGGCCCTTAGACTACAGACAGATGCAGAAAACGTGTGGCTCTTCCTATGAAATGCCAAAATACGGTCTGGATACTTTCATTCCCCTAAAAGTCAAAGTAAACGACAGGGCGGAACTTCGGAAGACTGGATGGTAAGCTAACTTGGGGGAGAAGCTTAGCTTGGTTTCCTACCTGGAGAGGTGGAGGAGCACAGCTCTTGTCTTCCAGCCCCTTCAGCTTCTTACCCAGCTGGTATGCCGGGTAAGAGGAAAGGGAAACAGAGGCAAGGACCCTAAGCTGTTGGTGGCCCAGTGAAAGTGCTGGTAACTCTGGAAGAGTGTCCGGGCTGCTCCATGCTGAGACCATTGGAAGTTGTGACCGATTCAGGCTCTTCTGGACTGGATCGGAGCGCCGAGGGGGTCTCATTGAGCCCCAAAAATAGAGTACCGGTAGTTCCCCACAACCCGGAAGTGACTGCAGCGGAGGAGCTGCAGCGGAGGTGCAGTTTGCCGGAGTGCACTCAGCTAACCGAATGCCAATGGGACACCCGACGCTGACCTCCTCGCCAGTGGAGTGTGGTGGTGAGCGAGAGATGGGTCCTTCTGCTGTAAATATGGGTGAGATCGGAAAGCCTGCTGGTGTGTCGTTGCAGACACTGTGGAAGCCCTGAAAGGCCCAGAGTCCTCTCTGACTGCTTCTGTGACTGCTTTAAAAATGGAGGTACAGACTGTTACTGCCGAGTTTCCTTGCCAGTCTCAGTGTTTGAGTTAGGTGGGAGCAGTGCCGGCCCGTCCATTGAGCGAAAATGTTGTTCGCACAGGGCCCCGCGCTTTAGGGGGCCCCGCGCGAACCACATTCTCGCTCAATGGACTGCTGCAGAGGGAGCCGGGGAAGCCCGCGCGAGGCCCCGGCTCCCTCTGCACAGCCCGCCAGCGTGAAGAGCCTTTACCTTCACGCTGGCGGCTGTTTCAATGAAGCCGCGAATGCCGGGAGAGGTTAAAGGGCATTCGCGGCATCATTGAAACAGCCGCCAGCGTGAAGGTAAAGGCTCTTCACGCTGGCGGGCTGTGCAGAGGGAGCCCGGGCCTCGCGCGTGCTTCCTCGGCTCCCTCTGCAGCCCCTAAGATGGCGCGAGGCTCTTCGGGGGGGCGGCTAGGACTGGATGGGCTGTGATGGGGAGGGGGGGGAAACGGACTGGATGGGCTGTGATGGGGGGGGGAAACAGACTGGATGGGCTGTGATGGGGGGGAAACGGACTGGAAATGGGCTGTGATGGTGGGGGGAGACTGAAAATGGGCTGTGATGGGGGAAACAGACTGGAAATGGGCTGTGATGGGGGGGAATGGACTGGAAATTGGCTGTGATGGGGGGGAGAGTGAAAATGGGCTGGGATGGGGGAAACAGACTAGAAATGGGCTGTGATGGGGGGGGACTGGAAATGGGCTGTGATGGGGGAGACTGAAAATGGGCTGGGAGGGGGGAAACAGACTGGAAATGGGCGGTGATGGGGGGGGGGAACGGACTGGAAATGGGCTGTGATGGGGGGAGGACTGCAAATGGTCTGTGATGGTGGGGGGGATAGGACTGGAAATGGGCTGTGATGGTCGGGACGGACGGACTGAAAATGGTCTGGGATGGGGGAAACAGACTGGAAATGGGCTGTGGTGGGGGGGAGAACAGACTGGAAATGGGCTGTGATGGGGGGAATGGACTACAATTGGGCTGTGATGGGGGGAGGACTGAAAATGGGCTGTGATGGTGGGGGGATAGGACTGCAAATGGGCTGTGATGGTGGGGGGGAATGGACGAAATGGGCTGTGATGGGGGGGAACTTGGACTGGAAATGGGCTGATGAAGAGCTGGATTAGGACTGGAAATGGGCTGATGGGGGCTGGAATAGGGCGAAGTGGGCTGACGAGGGGGATAGGATTGGAAATTAGCTGATGGGGGAGCGTGGAGGAAATGGGCTGATGAGGGACTGGAATGGAACTGGAAAAGAGCATATGGGGGCTAGGACTGGAAATGGGCTGATGAGGAGCTAGGATAGGACTGCAAATGGGTGATGGGCTGGAATAGGACACTGGAAATGGGCTGATGGGGGCTGGAATAGGACTGGAAGTGGGCTGATGGGAGTTGGAAAAGGGCTGGAAATGGGCTGATGGGGAGCTTGGAGTGGAAATGGGCTGATGGGGGGGCTGGAATGGAACTGGAAAACAGCATATGGGGGGCTAGGACTGGAAATGGGCTGATGTGGAAGCTTGGGAGACTGGGACTAGAAGGGGGCAGATGCTGGGTGGGTCTAGAACTATAAAGGAGCTGATTTTGGGGGAGTACTAGAAAGGGATGGGAAATGAGAATGGAGAGGGGAAAAGATATTTTGTGTGGGAGGGAAGAAAAGTCTATGAAGGGCCGGGTATTGGAAGAGTAAGTGTAGATTGAGAATGGAAGGGTGAAATTTGAGTGGATGATAAAGCAATAAGGAAAGAAATGGAGGAAAGAGCAAAAGGCGAAAGATCAGTATGTTAAAGCAGATATAGAGAAAAAATTTGGAAAAAAATCTAAAAGAGAAGAAAGGAAAATGGATAGCTCGCAGAAGACACAAAGAAACCAGAAGAAAGTGACTGGAGCAATTGCAACTGAAAAGAAAATGCACAAGCAACAAAAGGTAGAAAAATACTTTTTTATTTTGAATTTATTAACTGGAATATATCAGCTCTGGGAAATGTGCATTGTTAACATCTTTTGTGTTTTGTTTAGTACAAGAGGAAATTAATTTATAGTTTTATTTCTCCAGTGTTGTTGTACATCCCCAGTTTGGCTTTTGGGGTTCCCAGTTTAATTATTGTCTTCCTATTTCTAAATTGTGATCCCTTGTTCTTTGGTGATGGTCTATATTCTGCATTTTAACCAAGCTGAGGTATTCTGTTCATGTAGTTTCTATTTGACCATGTCACTTGTTCTCTTTCCCCAGTAGGAGATGCATTGGTATTCTCTGAGATGTATTGGTTTAATATTTGCAGTGTTGCCTTTTGATAGGTAGGGTTTGGTGCTTTGTGAGTCCTGGTAGAGCTGTTATGATATAGTGGATTTGCTATGAGTTCTAAATGGTGAGTGTTTATAGTACTTCCTAATGGGCCTGGCGGTTGGCACTGCAATATAGTAACGTAGAAATCTATTAGTCTTTCTTTATCCAGACCCTCATTAAGAAGCATGTTTACTAAAAATGCATGTTAACATTATGCAAGTATTTATGCAAATGAGGCTCCCTATGCAAATGAGGCCCCGCAATTAATCTCCGCACATGGCCCCGCACCCCCCTTGGGCTGCCCCTGGGTGGGAGAGAAAGTTCAGAAGTTGGAGTAGGAATGCTTATGTCAGAAAGAACTGTTATTGACACAAGTTAAGGAAAGGGAGATAATGATTCAAAGGATTGACTTCCTTGAGAATCAATCTAGGAAGAATAATCTTTGCTTCCTTAATTTCCCTAAATCTCCGCTGATTACTTCTGTGGAGATGGTGAGGAGGTTTTTGAAGGAGGTGTTGAACTTTCCAGTGGAAAATCATCCTCCCCTGATTAAGGCTTTTTACATCTCAGTCCCAGGGGTTCCGGGGAAGTCTCCACCAAGCGATCTGACTTCTGATAAAGGTTTTTTATTTTTTTTGGTGTGCGCTGGAAGAGGGGTAGTCTTATACGGCGAGTATAGGCCAAACCCTATATTTTTAACAGGAAAAGTAGGGGGTCGTCTTATACGCCCAGTCGTCTTATACTCCGGAAAATATGGTAGATCCCTTATTCCTAAACCACGCAGCCCTGCATGTAGACGGTACGAAAACGGGGATCTTAGAATGTGAGCGGGAAGAGACGGAACATGGGCATGGCAAGCCACAGAGACATGGAAAGCATATTCCTTACAAAAGCAATCAACCACCCAAGAGAGTTATTCGATATCATCAAATCCCTAACTCAATTCGATATCACCAAATCCCTAACTGAAATACCATCATCTAAAACAAGTAACATACCTATTGACCCGCAAACATTGGCCACCCATTAAATGAATAAACCGCATAATGAACCAAACATTGAGGCCACCCATTCTACTAAATGGCAAACATTTCACAAAAGTGACCTCAGACACATCAAGGACATCTAAAATAAACACAATGACATCTAGCCTAGGCCCCTGTCAAGTTAGATGGCTAAAAGATTCACTCACTGAATTGGCACCATTCATACTCAACATTGTCAGTCAATCACTTCACCTAGGAACAATGCCATCAGCCCTAAAATATGCATCCATTAGACCAATATTAAAAAATAAAATGCTAGATAAGCAAAACCCTAGTTTATACCTGCCCATATCCAGTCTCCCATTCATAGCTAAATTAATTGAAAATACCGTTCAATTACAACTCCAAAATTTTATTAACCACAAGTCCCCACTAGATGAACACCAATATGGTTTAGACCAGGGGTCACCAACCTCCAGAGGGCCGCGGGCCGCACAGCCGACTACCGGCAGACTCGCGGGCCGCACCCCCCTCCCCCCCCCGCGCGAAAAAAAAACCTGCTCATACCTGTACTTTTATTTTTCCATGTCAGCTCCCTCCCTTCTTCTGCAGCCGCGGCTCCCTGCCTCTTAGGGAACCGCGGCTGTGCTTGTAAAATCATCGCGGAGCCCTTCCTGTCTTGATGGGCTCCGTGCAGCATTGTCCCGCCTCTAAAGGAAGTTGTTTACCACTTCCTTTGGAGGCGGCACAATGCTGCACGGAGCCCGTCAAGACAGGAAGGGCTCCGCGATGATTTTACAAGCACAGCCGCGGTTCCCTAAGAGGCAGGGAGCCGCGGCTGCAGAAGAAGGAGTTGGTGAGTTTGCCTTGGCGGGCCGCACCGGGGTAGAGTCTCGCGGGCCGCACGGAGGGACCTCGCGGGCCGCATGCGGCCCGCGGGCCACAGGTTGGTGACCCCTGGTTTAGACCATATCATGACGTAGAGACACTTCTGTTGGCTCTATTTGATAATCTAATTAAATGAATGGATGACTCAAGACAAACCTTTGTGATTGTATTTTTTTGACATAGCATAGGCATTTGATAACATCAGCCACAACATCCTACTAACAAGACTCCGCCAAATAGGTATAAACGATAATGTCCTCAAATGGTTCCGGTCCTATATATTGGAATGTACACAAGTACAAATAGGACACCTCACATCTCAACCATACAAACAGGAGAAGGGTATCCCCCAAGGTTCTGCACGCTCATCTTTACTTTTTAATATATACCTACAACCCATCTGTGACCTCTTTAGGAAATTCATACTTGGCTACCACATTTATGCAGATGACAAATGTGCTAGCTACCTATAAACATTACAAATCCCAATTATCATCCACTCACAACATGCTTCAACGAAGCAGCAAATTGGTTAAAGTAACATAACCTACACATAAATCTAAACAAAATAGACATCCTTTTCATATCAAGAAACCAAACTTTCACCCCACCACCTAGCCTAAAACACATGGGCACAAAAACAGATGTGAAGCAAGAAGTAAAATTTTTAGGGGTCACCTTAGATCAAAATCTTATGATCTACCCATATAAAACAAATTTCAAAAACGATTCTCTACAAACTACGAATATTCCAACAGCTCAGACTATACCTGCCCAACAAAGATTTACGAACTGTACTACTGGCCATGATCATGTCGCACCTTGACTTCTCTAACAGTATTCTACATGGTCTTCCTAAACAAATCATCAACCAACTACAAATAACACAAAATGTAGCAGCATGCCTCTTCTTCAAAATAAATAGCTCAGAACACATTACACCTATTTTATACGAATTACATTGGTTACCCATAATGAGCTGAATAAAATATAAAATCCTCACAATAACTTTAAAGAAATAGCTCCTTCATTTCTTTCCTCACTGATTAAAATCCCATCTTCTGAAAGAACCAGAAGAAATTGCAATAAAAACACATTAATAGTCCCAACTAATTTCCGCAAAACAAACCAATCCATAAGCAACAGTTGATTCACCTACTTCTCACCCATTCTCTGGATGCCCTCCCAGACAAGCTAAAGGCCATCAACGATCTTAAAGACTTCCAAAAGGAATTAAAAACTCACTCAAAACAGTTCATGGTCACGAAATACCCCCATCTTAACAACTTTCATATTCCAAATCATTTCCCACTAACCTAACATCGACTAACAGTGACTGATACTAATCCCTAGTACACAATTCTTATGCAAATCTGTTCTCATGTACTGTAATGCAGCGAGGGCTGATGAAAGCCCAGAGGAGAAAAAAGAAGCTGTTTTTCAGAGAAAAAAAGATGTGCACAAGTTTCAATATTCGCAGGAACCAGCTAGAGGGAGCAGGAGGGCATTCAGAGAGACTGAAGGGCCACGCCCAGCTGGTCACGAGGAACTGACAACCCGCTCCCAATCCTCAGAGTGCTTTATAAGGGGAGAGTGGAAGACTGGAGAGGAGAGAGGTTGAAGTGGAAACCTGATTTCTCCGGAGCTAGAGGATCAGGAGTGAGAGGTGACTCACCAGGAGCTGAGGAAGGACCTAAGGAGGGACCAGCTCCAGATAGAGAGAGAGCTGTTTGCCCGAAGAGGCAAAAGCACTGTACTAATTGCAAGCAGAAGCCAAAGGAGAATCAGCTGGAGAAGCTAAGCCACGCGGAGCAGGAAAGCCAGGAGCTGGGCTTATGCAGAAGCAGGCGCTTACCAGGGGAATGGGTTCAAAGGCTGCAAGGTAAACCAAACTTTCAAAGAAAAGGATTTCATCAAGCTGCTGACTGTGAGAGGCAAGCAATTGAAGAAAGCCATTTACCTGCTTGTTGCTGCAATACAAGGTATGATAAATATATGCCTATGAAGAAAGCTATAAATGTTAAAGACTATGGTAAAGCTGCTATAAAACCTCTAAGAAGAGAAAACACATTTAATCCTAATACAGCATGTGGCCGACGCCCTAGGCTAGGCCAAGGACATTGGCAAGTACTGCAAGAGATATACAAAACCCCTGGAGGTGTTTTCCAAGAAACTAGGGATACAGAGTCAGACATATCTGATTATGAGCCAATGCAAGTGGAACTGGCAGGAGAATTATCAGACCAGGAAATGGATTGTACTCTCTGTGTATCTGGTAGCATGGAGTCTTTGCCAGACTTGTGAATTGCTTGAATTGCTAACCGAGCATTCTTTAATTGACTAAGCACTGCTATTCCTGTGAAATTCAACAGTTTTGCTTTAAACCCTGAGTTTTCTTTCTTACCTGAATTAAGGACATTTACTTTGAGTTGTAACCCAACAATTGGAACCACTGTGTAAAGGGAATAAAAGCCTTCTTTTTCCCACCACTCTGCTTTAATGGTTTCTTTAAAGATTGGAGCTAAAAACTACAAGGACCAAGTGCCTTTTGGCCCCTAAAAGACTCTCCTATCTTAATATTAAAATGTTTATGTCCCACCTGCCCTAGCGTCCACTGGCCACCAGGGAGGCGTGCAGACAGTACATACACCTTATGTAAATATGTTAACTACAGTATTGTTTCAGTGATTAATCTGGATGTTTATTGTATATTCCCTAAATTTCTAGTTCTAGTCACAAGTTCAATATAAAAGTTCTGTTATGTTCATTGTAAACTGCCCTTGATCTCTGGAAGGGGAGGTATATAAAAACGCATAAATAAATAAATAAATTCAGAAAAGGCCCATGTACATCCTGAGTGTTTCCCATAGACACCTACGTTATACCAGCAGTAACATAGAATAAAACCAGTACTTAGAAAAATATCTGCTCTGAACATCAACACGACCCATATAGATGAATGGCTGTAATACATCTGTATTGAACTGGCATGTCTGCTGTCTGGCAGGGCACTAGATAACATAAAATAAGAACATAAGATATGCCATACTGGGTCAGATCAAGGTCCATCAAGCCCAGTATCCTGTTTCCAACAGTGGCCAGTCTAGGTCACTAGTACCTAGCAGTTTCCCCAAAAAACACAGGTTCCACAATGCTTGTATTGGGGCAAGCAGTGGATTTCCTGGGTCCCCTTTAATAATGGCTTATGGACCTTTACTCCAGGAACTTGTCCAAATCTTTTTAAAATCTGGCTACACTAATAGCTTTTCCTACATCCTCCGGTAACGAATGCCAGAGTTTGATTACACGTTGAATGAAAAAATATTTTCACTTACTAGTCTTAAATTTTCACTTACTAGCATCATTGCATGGCCCCTTGTCTTTCTATATTTTGATGGTGTAAACAATCGATCTATGTTTACCCATTCTACTCCATTCATTAATTTATAGACCTCTATCATATCTCCCCTCAGGCATCTCTTTTCCAGGTTGAAGAGCCCTAACCTTATAACCTCTCTTCATAGGGGAATCCTTCCATTCCCTTTACCATTTTGGTGGCTCTTCTCTGTACCTTTCTAATAATACTATATCCTTTTTAAGATATGGAGACCAGAACTGCACACAATATTCAAGATACAGTCGCACCATGGAACAATAAAGAGGCATTATAATATCCTTTGTTTTATTCTCCATTCCTTTCCTTATGATGCCTAGTATTCTATTTGCTTTCTTGGCCACTGCACACTGGGCGAAGGGTTTCAACATGTTATCCACAATGATGCCTAAATCTTTTTCCTGGATGGTGGTTCCTAATGTGGATCCCTGCATTGTATAACCATAGTTTGGGTTGTTCTTTCCTAGGTGTTTAAATTTGCACTTCCCACATTAAATTTCATCTGCCATTTGGATGCCCAGTCTTCCAATTTATCAAGATCTTCTTGCAATTTTCCACAATCCTCATGGGTTTTAACAACTTTAAATAGTTTTGTGTCATCTGCAAATTTGATAACTTCACTCATTATTCCCTTTTCCAGGTCATTTATGAATATGTCAAAAAGCAGCAGACCCAGCACAGATCCCTGGCGTACACCACTATTCACCTTTCTCCATTGGGAAAATTGGCCATTTAGCCCTACCCTCTGCTTTCTATCTTTTAACCAGTTCCTGATCCACAATAGTACACTGCCTTCTATCCCATGACTTTTTAGTTTTGCCAAGAGTCTCTCATAAGGAACCTTTTCCAAGGCTTTCTGAAAATCTAGATACACTATATCAACTGACTCACCTTTGTCTACCTGTTTATTCACACCTTCAAAAAATATAAGATTAGTAAGACAAGATCTTCCTTGTCGAAAGCCATGTTGGCTGTCTCTTATTAAGCCATGACTATCTACATGTTCAGCAATTTTGTTCTTTATAATGGTTTCTACTATTTTTCCCGGTACTGATGTCAGGCTTACTGGTCTCTAGTTTCCCGGTTTCACCCCTGTAACCCCCTTTAAAAATTGGTGCTACACTGGCCATCCTCAAATCTTCAGGCACTACAGACAACTTCAATGATAGTTCACAGATTACCAATAGTAGGTCTGCAATCCCATATTTCAGTTCTCTCAATACTCCTGGATGCAAACCATCTGATCAAGGTGACCCACCACTCCAGTCCATCAAATAACTGCAATACATCTTCCCGGTGTATTGATATTTCTTTCAATTCCTCTGCGCCATCATCCCTAAATACCACCTCAGTCATGGGCAACATCCTCCCCAACAAAGACTGAAGCAAAGAACCCATTCAGTCCCTCTGCCACAGCCCTGTCTCCCCCCCCCCCCCTCCATCATCCAATTGTCCAACCGACTCTCCCACAGGTTCCCCGCCATGTATGTACGCAAAACCATTACGCATCTCTGCCTCCACAGCAAGCCCACTCCCAAATTCCCTCCTTGCCCACCCTATCAATGCCCTGCATCCAACCCGTCAGCGCCCATGCTACCCCCAGTTCCCACCACTTGGCTCCCCCTTCCACTTCCCAAAAGATGCTTCTTTGGCAACAACAGCCTCTTCATGTCCTGTGTCTTGCCCTCATTTTCAGTCACCCTTACTTTCCTTTCAGCTGTCACAGAAGTGCTAACAGCACATCTTTGCTCCTCCTACAAATTGACTGCATGCTCTTCCGATCCCATCCCTACCCATCTCCTGGTCTCCATCTTTCTCACCCTAGTCCCTTCTATGTGTCAGGTCCTGAGTGTATTGCTGTGCACCTCACCTTTTCCTGTGTCACTGACACATGCTGTGCTTCCACCTTGACCCCAGAAGGCTGTACATGATCTCACATTTCCATCCTATGCTTGACCTATCTTTTTCCCCTCCTGGCTTCCAGGAAACATGCCTTGCTGTCAGGACATTCCTACTGCTCCATATCTTGTGGCTGCACTGCAATCAGGCTTTCCTCATCTACAGTCCACAGATTTGGCTCATGACCAGTTCATGTGCAAATGTGTATCTACTGCAGATCCTGGCACCTGTACCCAGATCCCATTGTCCTTCACATTTCTGCTGCTTCTGCCACTGTGGATCAGCACTCTATGCTACCTACCCTATCCTCACTTGCATGTCGGGGCTCTGTTGGGTCCTGGTTGTCCTCTTAGCTCTGGCATTGCACATCCAGTTTTTTCTCTGTTGTTTCTAGTCCTGCTTCCATCTCTCTTTCAGTTGGTGTCCTCTGGTCATGGTTTTGGGATCTCTCTGAGTCCCTCCCTGAACACAGTCCCTCAGTGCACTTATTTCCTCTCATGGTTGTCATGACCTTCTACATACTGACACCTCTCTGATTGACCTATCCATGCCTGATATGTCTCCTTGAGACCAGGCCTGGGTCCGTGGTAGTTTATCCAACATTGCTGGTTGGACCTCTCAATGCCCTCTGGATATGGTAAGAACAGATAGCACCTGACTGTGATCTGGATAAATTCTGTCTCTACCCCGTTCTGCCCCCAGACCACTCTGGTAACAGTTTGTAATGATATTCAGTGGCACTGTCTAGATAGTGACCCCAAAATATCAGGCTTAGAATCAATTATCCAAATAACAGGTGCCAAATGCTTTTAAATACTGATCCCATTGTTCCCCGCGTTCTCCTTCATAGTCTGTATCAGTTAATCTGTAAGTAACTAAATCATTAGGATTAAGTTTTCTGAATGTCCTTTTGACTTTCTTCCTTTTAAAAAAAATATATATATTGTCACGTCCTCTCTTTTGTATAGGCGGATGCCTAGTAGAAGAGGACGGACCACATTTGTGTATCCCTATAAGTGCTGTGGGTGTTATGTTCCATGTAGTTGTGGTCAAGACGAAAACAGCCAAGGATTTAAGGGTAACAATAAGCTTTATTGTTGCACAGGTATTTTTCTACTACCCCTACTAAACATAAAGAATAAAGGATTCTTCTCCATACAGAAATAAAGTCAACTGATACAGCAAAGTCCATGTGTTATACATCCACGCATGATTGCTTCAAACAACTTTCCCAAAACCTTCTTCCAGTTGCAAATTCACTTTACTTATCCTTGGGTTAGTTGAGGCATCCAATCAAAATCATCAACAGCTCTTTCTCTTCATTAGACCAATTGTTGCATTTGTATAACAATCAATAAAACAATAGCATTCTCTTCCTTCGGAGTTGCCAAACTGGCTAGGCTTCACACTTCCAGCATCTTATTGCCTTTCCCAGTGTCAATCCCTCAAGCCAAGTTTCAGGCTTCTTCCAGCACTTATAACATCAGCATAGAACGTTAGCAGCTTTTACTCCCTTTGGCAATAAGCACAGTCTGTCTCCATATCAGAACATTCACTCTCTAAAGGGGCTTCTTCAATTTGCATAGCCTCTTCCTCCGAGTCTGATACAACCTGCCTATTCTCAGGGTTCTCAACAGTAGGCTTCCATTGCTCTAACAGGTTTTTAAGCTGTCTCCAGCGAGACTTTTCATTAAACTGAGGTATAGGGGAAGAACCAAGGAGACCACTCTCCTTTAACACCGCTTTAAAGGTTTCAAAAGGGCTCACCTTTTTCCTAGCACTCCTTGACTTCTCTGGTAGTGCTAAAGGCAACCACTTGTCCCCAGACTGCTTCATCTGGACTCTTGTACCATGCTTCCCAGCAGGGTCTGGCTCGGACTCCTGTCTCCCAAGCTTCTGGTCAGCTAATTGCTTTCTATCAGCTGGGCTTCTCTCGGAACTGGAGCTACAGACACGCTGCCTGCAATAAGAATCCTTATGCAGCTTTCCAATAGGGCCTTTGTTTCTGCCTATTCTCCCACCTTCCAGGACAGCTTCTACAGAAGACTCATGAGAAGAACTCCTCTGACTCTGGACAAGCTTTCCAGACTTTCCTCCCGAGGATTATTTCTTCTTCTCTCCCACTTCTCTTTGCTGCTCCTCCCGTGGTTTTTTCTGTCTCTCTCCACGTCTCTCTCACTAACTGTTTCTTCCTGCTTAAGTGTTTTGGGCTGTCCTATGGGCTTTGACTCTGCCCCCCTGCTTCCCACGTCAGCTCCTTTGGTCACCATGGAGCTGAGGTGTGGCTCCCTCTCTAGCTTCCGGTGCATAGAGTTTTTTTCATTTGTTGGAGGTTTAACCCTTTCCCTTCCTGAACTGTTCTTTGCTTCAGGAGAAAAAGACTGGTTTCTCCTGCTTTCTCCAGGGTTTAACCCTGCTTTGCCACCACATAACCCCCCCCTTAAGATATTCCGGGCTGGCAGACTATTGTCAGCCCAGCACGGAATCCGTGAAAGGGCATCCGCGTTCATATGCAATTTACCCGCCCTGTGCTCAACCCGGAACTCATACGCCTGCAGGGCCATATACCATCTAGTGAGGCGTGGGTTATGATCTTTCATACTGCTCAACCATTTCAGTGGTGCATGGTCCATCACTAAAAGGAACCTACGGCCAGTTAAATAAAACCTAAGGGCCTCTACTGCCCAACGGATGGCGAGGCATTCCCTCTCAACCGTAGAGTGTTTTTGTTCTGCGGGCGCTAGCTTCCTACTTAAAAACATCAGCGGGTGCTCTACCCCTTCCTGTTTTTGGGTTAGGATAGCACCTAGCCCCGTCTCCGACGCATCCATCTGAAGTATGAAAGTTTTATTAAAGTCCACACCTCTTAAGACTGGTGCCGAACATAACCTTTCCTTTAACTGTCTAAAGGCATGCTCTGCCGTCGGGGACCATTGAATATGGTTGGGCGCATTCTTTTTTAGCATGTCGGTGAGGGGTGCACTTTCTGTTGCGAAATGGGGCATAAATCTTCTATAATACCCTATCAAACCTAAAAAGCTACGGACCTGCTTTTTGGTTAAGGGTTTCGGAAAGTCCCTCACACGTTTTACTTTATCCAATAGGGGTTTCACCACCCCCCTTCCCACTATGTGTCCCAAATATTTCACCTCCCTCCCCCCAAACAGACCTTTGGCTGGGTTTAAGGTGATACCCGCCTTTCTCATAGCCTCTAGTACTGCACTTACATGGGCTAGGTGGCGGTCCCAACTGTTACTATGGACGATTACATCGTCCATATAGGCCATGGCATAGTGTCGATGGGGGCGTAGGACGATATCTATTAGCCTTTGGCACGTGGCTGCTGCACCGTGCAACCCAAAGGGCATGTGGCGAAATTGATATAGGCCCATGGGGGTACTGAAGGCTGTTTTCTGGCGAGATTCCCTAGTGAGGGGAATCTGCCAGTACCCCTTGGTCATATCTAACGTGGTGAGATATGTGGCTCGCCCTAGTTGGTCCAGCAATTCTTCAAGGCAGGGGATAAGTATCGAACCTAGAAATCGCGTTAACCTTACAGAAGTCGATACAGAATCGTATCGTTCCGTCCAGCTTTGGGACCATCACTATTGGGCTATTCCACGGGCTCACTGACTCCTCGATTATGCCCATATCTAACATTTCCCGCACCTGTCGGATTACCTCCTTTCGCTTGGCTTCCGGTAATATATATGGCCTTTGCCGGACGACTTCCCCTTGCAGGGTTACTATTTCGTGGGCCACAAGCCTAGTCTTTCCGGGCATAGGGGTTAAAACGTCCGGAAATTTTTCTAACATTTTTAGCAGGGCTTGCTGCTGATGCCAAGAAAGCTCCTCCCCTACCCTGGGACATGGCTTGGTCTTGCAATCAGCCAACTGAGGACCAAGGTCCACATCCGCCCTTTCCTCCTCACTGGTGGCAGCCAAACCTGTCATTACTGCCTGTCCCGTGGATCCAAATCCACTCGACCCCCTTATTGTAGTGCTCAGCTCTGTAACTTCTTCTATGGGGGGGAACCCAACCCTCTCAAGAATGAGCTGTGCTATTCTGTCGCCAGTGGTTACCCTAAAGTCTTTTGTAAAAAAATTCAATAATAAGACTTTTATGGATCCTCGGAAATCAGGGTCTACAACTCCTGCGCCTACATCAATAGAATCTTTTACCGCTAGACCGGAACGCGGAGTGATCCGGTCATAGCATCCGGGTGGTATCTCCAGCTGTATGCCCGTTTCTACCAGTGCTCTCCCTTGCCACAGGATAATAGTATCTTCCGCGCTATAGAGATCAAACCCTGCCGCTTGTTCTGATGCCCGCTTGGGAATTCGAACATCCGGGGTGAGACAACAACATTTTAATATAAATTTTGCCTTACTGGCAGGGTCATGGTTTGGGGTTGTTTCCCTACCTGGCCTCTTCCGTCGTGTTTCAAACAGAGGGGCAGGCATTGTCCTTAACCTAGGTTTTTCCCTATGAGAGGATGTCACCCGTTTTCCCTTTGTTTCACCTCCTAGGGGTCCCTTTCCCGCTTCCGCTGGCTTTAAGGTTCCTGTTTCAGTTATAGTGGACGTTAACCCTTTAACTAGGCCTTTCTTAAACTGAGGCCAATCCTTTCCTAAAACCAGGGAATGCGGGAGTTTAGGTACTACGGCCACAGGAATTTTCTTCCTTAACCCTAGGCCTTTCACTGTGACTGTGTGTAGGGGATAAGACGAGGCAGCACCGTGCACACATCTCATTTTTATTTTTCCCTCAGAGTGGTTTAAAGAACCTTCACCCTGGGCTTTAATATCCCTCCACAGCTTTTCAGAAACCATTGTTTGGTCAGCCCCTGAGTCTAAGAGGGCTTCGACAGGGACATTGTCAACCTCTACAGCTAGTAAAAATCCCTCCCCAGCCTCCTTGGATTGGGTGGTCACTAGCACTACTTTGGCTCTGCAATCCCTCTTTATGTGGCCTCTTTCTCCACAAGAAAAACATTTTCGCTGTTCCCAACCAGTTCTTCCTAAGGGTCTTTTTTGTGCAAATTCCCCCAACATTGCCTTGTCTTTCTTTTCTGAAATTCCCAGGACTGCTTGACCCGAAACACCTACCTTTCTTTGGCCGACTGCTCCAGCTTCCAGGAAACGCTCGGCCAATGAGATGGCATCTCTTGTGTTTCTGCAGTCCTGAAGAATCAGGAAAGATTGTAATTCACCTGGCACAGCCTCTACAAATTGTTCCAAAACAATGTTATCAAGCATGGTATCAATACTTTTACCCTCTGGAGTTAACCACTTGTACACCAGTGTCTTAATTCGGTGGCATAAGGCCTGTGGTGTTTCGCCTGGCCTCAATTTGCACCCCCGCAAAAGGCAGCGGTAGACCACTGTGGTTAAGCCCATCCGGTCTCTTATGGCCTTTTTCACTTCCTCATAGTTGGAGGCGAGATCATTGGGCATTGATCGGTAGGCCGCGAGAGCCTCTCCCGTGAGGGATGTAGCTAATCTAATGGCCCATTGATCTTTTGGCCAACCACTTATGAGAGCGATACACTCAAATACCTCCAGATAGTCGTCCACATCATCGTCTTTGGTCAACTGACCCAAAGACAATACCCCTCTCCCTAGGGCTCCCAGTCCAGATATGGTTCCTAGAGAACCTGACACAGTCCTCAGTGCGTCTGCAGTCTGCTTCTGCTCGCCAATCCAAGCACCTAGCAGATCCAACAGCGGTTTTTGTTGGGCCTTCAGCATCTCCGCAGTTCTTTCTTGCATCTGGGCCGCTATTTCTTGTTGCTGCCGGAATCTATCCGCCATCCAGCTTAACAGCTCTGCCGTCTCCATCGTTGTTAGCTGAAACAAAAACAGAAAGCAAAACCAAGTGTGGCTCTCACACAACTGTCCCCTCTCTCTGCTCTCTATCCGGCTCTGCAACCCCCCACCCCCTTGTAGCAGAATCCAGGTTAACCCCCTCTCATCAACGGGTTACCTGCTACAAGTGGTGAGTCTCGCTTAACAGCACAGCAGCACCCACGGGAACATCCGGTCCGGTCCGCCTCCGCCGTTACTCCACTCCGGGATTTCTTTGCCGAACTGGATCAGCTCTCCAGAGGTATGTGTGTGTGTGTGGGGGGGGGGGGGTTCTCTTTTTCTTTTCCACAGAAACTTCTTCCGTACAGTAGAGCGAGTCTTTCTTATATCTGTGAGGTAGTAGATTTATCCGAAAAACTACGCCAGCTGTCACGTCCTCTCTTTTGTATAGGCGGATTCCTAGTAGAAGAGGATGGACCACATTTGTGTATCCCTATAAGTGCTGCGGGTCTTATGTTCCATGTAGTTGTGGTCAAGACAAAAACAGCTAAGGATTTAAGGGTAACAATAAGTTTTATTGTTGCACAGGTATTTTTCTACTACCCCTACTAAACATAAAGAATAAAGGATTCTTCTCCATACAGAAATAAAGTCAACTGATACAGCAAAGTCCATGTGTTATACATCCACGCATGATTGCTTCAAACAACTTTCCCAAAACCTTCTTCCAGTTGCAAATTCACTTTACTTATCCTTGGGTTAGTTGAGGCATCCAATCAAAATCATCAACAGCTCTTTCTCTTCATTAGGCCAATTGTTGCATTTGTATAACAATCAATAAAACAATAGCATTCTCTTCCTTCGGAGTTGCCAAACTGGCTAGGCTTCACACTTCCAGCATCTTACTGCCTTTCCCAGTGTCAATCCCTCAAGCCAAGTTTCAGGCTTCTTCCAGCACTTATAACATCAGCATAGAACATTAGCAGCTTTTACTCCCTTTGGCAATAAGCACAGTCTGTCTCCATATCAGAACATTCACTCTCTAAAGGGGCTTCTTCAATTTGCATAGCCTCTTCCTCCGAGTCTGATACAACCTGCCTATTCTCAGGGTTCTCAACAGTAGGCTTCCATTGCTCTAACAGGTTTTTAAGCTGTCTCCAGCGAGACTTTTCATTAAACTGAGGTATAGGGGAAGAACCAAGGAGACCGCTCTCCTTTAACACCGTTTTAAAGGTTTCAAAAGGACTCACCTTTTTCCTAGCACTCCTTGACTTCTCTGGTAGTGCTAAAGGCAACCACTTGTCCCCAGACTGCTTCACCTGGACTCTTGTACCATGCTTCCCAGCAGGGTCTGGCTCGGACTCCTGTCTCCCAAGCTTCTGGTCAGCTAATTGCTTTCTATCAGCTGGGCTTCTCTCGGAACTTGAGCTACAGACACGCTGCCTGCAATAAGAATCCTTATGCAGCTTTCCAATAGGGCCTTTGCTTCTGCCTATTCTCCCACCTTCCGGGACAGCTTCTACAGAAGACTCATGAGAAGAACTCCTCTGACTCTGGACAAGCTTTCCAGACTTTCCTCCCGAGGATTATTTCTTCTTCTCTCCCACTTCTCTTTTCTGCTCCTCCCGTGGTTTTTTCTGTCTCTCTCCACGTCTCTCTCACTAACTGTTTCTTCCTGCTTAAGTGTTTTGGGCTGTCCTATGGGCTTTGACTCTGCCCCCCTGCTTCCCACGTCAGCTCCTTTGGTCACCATGGAGCTGAGGTGTGGCTCCCTCTCTAGCTTCCGGTGCATAGAGTTTTTTTCATTTGTTGGAGGTTTAACCCTTTCCCTTCCTGAACTGCTCTTTGCTTCGGGGAAAAAGACTGGTTTCTCCTGCTTTCTCCAGGGTTTAACCCTGCTTTGCCACCACAATATATTAGGGGGAAGGCGGGAGGGTGAGTGTGGCTGTATTTCCATGTTGTCTATGGAGATCTTCACTTTCTTCAGAGACAAGCATAAAAATGCAGCCACACATCTTGTGAATCCAGAGCTGAGGACCAATCTTCTTTCCTTTTTCTTCTTTCTTCTTCATGGCTTGAGTGTAATAAGGGTGGAGGTACCAGGCAATGGCTGAGAGCTAGCATGCAATAGGTTTTTGAGGACCACCTGTCCAAAACTGCATCCTGAGCAGTGGATTGGTCAAGGCAATAGTGCCTTATAAAAGTAAGTACCAAAGACCATGTAGCAGTTTTACAGATGTCTTGAATGGAAACTGAATGCAAGTTGGCCATGTAGGTTGCTTTTGCTCTGAAATGGTGTGGTACAATCACATCTGGGGATTGCAGTTAGCTTATATTTAACAGATGTTTATGCACTCTAAGATCCAGATGTCCTTTTTGAAGCTGGTATACTGGGATTATTTTGGGTTAGAATTTGCAAAAAGCTGAGATGATATCCTTAAGTCCTTTGTGTCATTAAAATAGTAAGGAAGAGCACGTCTACAGTCCAGGGCATGTAGCGAAGTTTCTGTGTCTGTATTTGCACTGGGAAAGAAGGGCGGTAAAACTATAGATTGACTCATGTAAAATTCTGAAATAATTTTTGGAAGGAATTTGGGCTATGTGTGAAGCACTACCGGATTGTGGTAGAACTAAGTGTAGCATACTAGAGCCTGGGTAGCATACTAGAGCCTGAAGTTCACTGATTCTTCTTGCTGAAGTTATTGCTACTAAGAAAATAGATTTCCATGTGAGATGTTTCAGCAAAGCCAGAACTAAGGGTTCAAATAGGTCCTCCATGAGTTGTGGAAGAACAACATTGAGGTCCCAAGCAGGAGGTGGGGGTTTAAGAGGTGGTCTTGTATGCCAATAGGCAGGGATCCAAGATGGCTGCTTGATCTGCCTGTGGCGTGAGCTGCTTTTTCCTGATGCATAAGCGAAAGGGGAAGCTAAGGGGCAACCCTCCCCAGCCGATGCAATCTCCTTCTGCTGTTACCTCCTTGATTGGCCTGATGGATTCCTTTGTGCAGCAACACGGAGAGCGCAGGGGAGAAGCCAGAGGCAACCCGCTTATGCCAATGCCGGGGCTGGGGCTGGGTAGTCTGGAGTCTTCCTCAGGGTGTGATCTTACTCTGGATCTGCAGCTCCCACCTGCAGATTTTTTGAACTTGAGCCCGTCTGGAGCCTGTGATAAGGAAGCTTATCATAGCTCAGGAAGGAGCTATAGAAAAGGTGAAGTGACTCTGAACAAGCAACCTGTCAGTTCTGGTAGAAATAAGAAAACAGAATTTTCCCATAAAAGACTACCAGTCCCAGAATGCACCAGGTTTCCAACAGCCATTAGAGGAGCTGAAGTGGGGAAACATGTGTTCAATCAGGAGGGCTATGAGGTAATTCCTAAGCACTCATCTCAAAGGGCAGGGCCTGATTCAGCACAGCTGCGCTGTATTAGGGAGGAGCACTCATCAAGGCAGAATAAGAATAGAGTTCATTCTACAGATGACAAGCATAAGCATCAGCTTCTCCATGATCAGCTTCATGATCACCTTGGATATGCAGAGAAGGATCATCAGTTTCATCTGAAGAATCAGCAGAAGCAGAAGCCAAACCGGACGGATAGAGAAGGAAAGAAACCCTCTGGAAGGAAGAGGAGAAAAGCCTTTGAGAGGTCTAGAAGAGTCCAAGGCAGTACGTATACTGGGAGGTATTCCAAGGGCCAGCATAGACCATTGGACTGGAGAAAGCCAGAGGAATGGTGCTGCAGAACAAGGAATCACCAGAGGCTACCTGTGAGGGAGACGGCTGCACGTGGAAGGGACTCTAAGACCTATGCCAGAAGGTATGTGAAGAGAGATCCAGTGTCCAGGGATCAGGACTGGAAGGCTGGACATAAGAACTGGACTACATACTGGCCAGGCTATATAGAGAGGAACTATAGCAACAATGGAAGCTCAGGTATGAACATTGATCTATGCCCTAGCTATAACCTTGGAAGACAGCAGGGAAATAAGTGTTCTCCTGAAAGTGCTCCATTGAAAGATTCATCTGTGCCAATTCATGATAGTGACCCTATGCTTGTTGATGAAGGGGAAATAATAGCAGATCAAGATATTGTTTATATGGACTGCTCTCTATCCAAACTCCATTGGTAACTTTCTGTGATAAAGCACAGCAGCCATCACAAAGAAAATATAATTTTGTTCTTTATTCCACTAAGAAAAGCTCCTGAAGCAGGATTTGACTCACACAGTAGAAAACCAGCCAGCTAAAGGGTTTCAGCTGGATAACTGATAGCAATTGAGCTGCACCTAATTGCTTGTGAGCTAGGAGAGAATTACTTCTGGATCTGTGTGGAAAGTAATCAGAAGTTAACCTTACAAGAACAGTTTATTTCTTTCTTTGTGGCTTTTCGTTTGTTAGAGATATGCTAAGAAAACATTAGCTAATTGCCTGACAAGTTTGAAGGTTGTTTTCCTGATTTTGATTTTTGACTTTGTTTTACCAAGTTAAACACTGCAAGCAAGTAACCTAATTTATGTGCTACCAAGCATATCTGTGCTGGGAGAAATAACCCCATAAATAAAGAAGTATCTTATTGGCTTTAACACTTGTGCACAACTAAATTATTGTCAGCAGCTGTGTCTGGTGTGAATGAACTACATTACCCACAATACCTTGCAAAAATCATATAAATATATGCATTGTCAAGACTGTGAAGATTCTCACCCAGGCAGCCGTCTGACAAGCCGCAGGATCCAACGTGGAAAAGGCAGTGCCTCCAGTGGGAGGGAACAGACTTGATGCAAGTTTGGCTGAGGTTTGTCTGCTGGGGTCAGTGTCTCCGGCTACAGGTTTGGGTTGAGGAGCAGTGTTGAGCGACCCCCGAGGAATTTTACTGATATCGGGAGAGCCTGGAAGCCCATGATTTTGCCTTAGGCTCGGGCTGAACAATTTACTATGGTACCCTTCTCTTTAGAGCAACCAGATCATATTACTTTGGATTAAATTTGGACGGCCCTGTCAAAACTTGGTGAGTGTTTGGTGACTCCGACAAATACCACTTTGCAGATGATTTGTGACAATGCTGGGGCTATTCAGAAGTGCCAGGAGTCTGTGACTGCTTTGAAGTCTCAACTGTCGATTATTGATAAAAAGGTTGTACAATTCTAAGAACAGTTTACTACTGTATGTAAAGACTTGACTGGTTATAAACTCAAAATAGAGATGTTGGAAAATCAATATAGGGCCATGAATTTGAGATTATTGAATTTTCTTCATTGACCCTTGGTTACGGCTCGGGATATGTTTAAATCCTATCTTCTGGAAATTTTGGATGTTCCTGTTGAGTCTCATCCTCCGCTTTCTAAGATCTATTATATACCTACAGGCAAGAATGCTAAGGGCTTGGATTTGGAAACCCCTGTAGAATCTGAGACTATGGACATTTTGAATGCTTCAGAATTATTGGACACTTCTATCTCTGAGACTGTGGTTCTAGCAACTCTTTTAGGGGTATGTTTACTAAACTTTCTTAACATGCGTGCCGCGCAATTAGCGTGCGCTAAGGTACCTTAGCGCACGCTAATGATGCTTTACAGGGCAAAAAATGCGCTGTAGTGTGCACTCATGCGCGCAGCGGCGCAAACGAGCGCTGAAGGCGGGGAAAGGCTCCCGGAGGGCGGAGGAAGGCTCCCCAGGGGCGGAGAGAAGGGGTCAATGGGTGGAGAGTGGGAGGGGAGAGGCTCCCCGCACACTAACGATGTGAAATTCGAGGCTAAAACTAACGCAAGTGAAAACCTAGCATTAGAGCTGATTTAAAGGGAAAATAAACCATTTCTGTCAGCAATGTACAGCAAAACCAGGGAAACCTACAAAAAAGTGATGTGTGATACATGTGCACGGAACAAAAGTGCAAATAAACATTGAAAATGGCCCCAACAAAATAAAAAAAAATCATAATCAAGCTGGGCAATAGTGATAGTAATGGGAAACATCAAAAAACACTCCCAAGAAAGCCCCAAAAAATAAATATGAATTTTGGAAGGGTCTACGTTCCGTCCCCATACAAGGTGAATGATCCCACAGTGAAATAGCACTGATCAGGGTTTCCCTCTCCATTGGACAGGTTACCTATGGCATGCACATGTTCCACAACAGCAGGGCGGGCATGTCGGAATGGGCAACTGGACAGATGCTGGGAAAGGGGATACAGAGGGCTACAGGCGGCACATGCTGTGGTGCAGCTGGGGCACAGTGCAGACTAGGCAGATGCCTAGGTGGCACTTAGGAATGCTGAAACTGAACAGCAGCCATACAGCAACTGATGAGGGCCCAACATGGGCACGAGAGTATTTATCACAGTCTCACAGGGGATAGTACCCAGCAGGAACCTCCAAGGGCACAGAACATTGGCAGGCGGTGTTGGGGGGGAAGCGTGGACGTCTATGCAGGCACGCCTATCCCAGAACATGCACCATAGGCAGCCGCCTACCTGCACACTGGATGGCTTGAGACTGCACACCACCAGCACCACCAGCAAAAGGGCATGTCAGTATGGTGGCACAGGGGTACTGGAGGTGGAGGGGGCAGTGGCAGCTGCCCAGAGCCGACCATGGCCTAGCCCTGTGCAGGTGGGTGCCATGCACTGCAACAGACAGTCTCTGTCTGACAAACAACCATGGTATCTCCAGGGACTGCACTGTCTCTATAAGCACAGTGTGGTGCGGTGAGCACAGCCAGTGTGTTCAGAAGCAGAAGGTCACAAGTTCAAGTCCCAGCTGGGGCTACTGCCAATCCAGTCCCCATATTTTACCCGCTACTAAACCGTGATAGTAAGGACAAACTTTATTGCAGAGAACATACGCATGGTTCAAACGCCTATATTTTACCCCACCGAGCACAGACACCAGAAACATGCGCATTACCTAGAGCAGAGTCCCCCAAATGCAGTCCTGGAGGGCCACAAATCATTCAGGTTTTATGCTGCCTCTAATAAAGATGCCTGTGCTGCATTTCTATGCGCTGCCCCCATGGTATGCAGATGTATTCCATGCATATTCATGAGGGACAGCATGAAAACCCGAACAGTGTTGCGCACACCAGGACCGGGGTTGGGAACCTCTGCCGTAAAGCAGCAGCCAACAGGACCAGACAAACCCGCACCCACAGGCTCCATTATCCAATGCTTCCTGGAGAGGCAGGACATTGGGCCCTGCGTGCATCTCCCAATACTAGCACCTGCATACCTTAGCAATGCCACCCTAAACCAGGGAATACAGTACACAGCTATCAAAAGGTTTCTATGATAACAGGCAGATAGCAATTCTGAGGTTAAGTACAATTATCTGATTGAGCTGCATCATGGCAACCTTTCTGATGTCTGTGGAGTGTGCTACAGGTCTTGTGTCTGACAGTGTTTACCACCCTTGGGAGTGACCCCAACAGTATTGCGTGCCATAGCCATGCCTGCACTGTGCCCAGGACTGGAGCGGTGGCCAGGGCTGCCAAACACCCCTATAGTTCTACAATGCTGGCATAGGTGTGTTAGTGTGTATCTGCTATCCCGTGTGTGGTGTTGCAAACACCCCCCACAGCCCACACTGCCAGCACTGTTGCCAGTATTGGCCTACAAGGGCACAGAGCAGTGGCAGGAGGTGCTGGGGGGGAAGCATGGACGTCTATGCAGGCACCCCTACCCCAGAACCCGCACCATAGGCAGCTGCCTACCTGCACACTGGATGGCCTGAGACTGCGCACCACCAGCAGAAGGGCATGTCAGCATAGTGGCAGAGGGGTACTGGTGGTGGAGGGGGCAGTGGCAGCTGCCCACAGCATTCCAGGCCCAGTCCTGTGTAGGTGGGTGCCATCCACTGCAACAGACAGGCTCTGTCGGATGTACAGTCATGGACTCCCCAGGGAATATGCCAGATCTGTGACAACATGGTGGTGCAGTGTGTTCAAGAGCAGAAGGTCACAGGTTCAATTCCTGCCGACCCAGTCCCCATATTTTACCCATGAAGAAAACATGGTAGTAAAGACTGAAACCTTTATTGCTGAGAACATAAGCATGGGACAAACACCTATGTTTTACTCTACACAGCACACACACCATAAAAATGCGCATTACCTACAGCCGAGTCCCCCAAATGCAGTCCTGGAGGGCCACAAATCAATCAGGTTATATACTGTTTCTAATATAAGGACATGTCAGCATGTTGGCGGAAGGGTACTGGTGGTGGAGGGGGCAGTGGCTGCTGGCCACAGCAGACAGTGGCCTAGCCCTGTGCAGGCGGGTGCCGTCCACTGCAACAGACAGGTTCTGTCTGATGTACAGTCATGGACTCCCCAGGGAATATACCATATCTGTGGCAACATGGTGGTGCAGTGCACCCAGACAGTGTGTTCAAAGGCAAAAGGTCACAGGTTCAAGTCCCAACTGTGGCTCCTGCCAACCCAGTCCCCTTATTTTACCCATGAAGAAAACATGGTAGTAAAGACTGAACCTGTATTGCTGAGAACAGAAACATGCCTCAAATGCATATATTTTACCCCATAGAGCACAAACACCATAAACATGTGCAATACCTAGAGCAGAGTCCCCCAAAGGCAGTCCTGGAGTGCCATGCACCATTCAGGTTCCATGCTGTTTCCAATACATATGTCTGTGCTGCATCACAATGCACCGCCCCCATGGTATGCAGATGTATCTCATGCATATTCATTAAGGATATCATGAAAACCCGAGCAGTGTTTGGCCCACCAGAACCGGAGTTGGGAACCTCTGCCCCAGCGCAGCGGACAACAGGGGCAGACACGCCTGCACCCACAGGCCCCATTATCCAAAGCCACCTGGAGAGGCAGGGCTTCGGGCCCTGTTTCCTTCCCCGAATACTAGCACTTGCATAACTTAGCAATGCCACCCTACACCTGGGAATACGGTACACATCTATCAAAAGGTTGCCATGAGTAATGGTAGATAGCAATTCCTAAGTTAAGCACAATATGCTGAGTGAACTGCATCATAGCAATCATTCAGATGTCTGTGGAGTGTGATACAGGTCCTGTGTCTGACAGTGTTTACCACCCTGGGGGGTGACTCCTACAGTATTGCGTGCCATAGCCATGCCTGCACTGTGCCCAGGACTGGTGTGGTGGCCAGGGCTGCCAGACACCTCTATAGTTGCTCAATGCTGGCATAGGTGAGGGGAGTGTGTGTCCGTCTATCCAGTGTGTGGTTGCTGCCAACACCCTCCTCAGCCCACACTGCTAGCACTGTTGCCAGTATCGGCCTGCCGATGTGCATAATGAGGAGCAAGGTACTGTGGGTATAGCCCGGACCGGGCGGCCTGTGCAGGATGAATCTGCACAGGGCATAGGGCAATGGCTGGGACATTGTAGTGCCCGGCCACTACCTGCACAGACAGGGTGGCCACAGCATGTCCTGCTGGGAGGTCACTCTCACCCTGACTGAGCAGTGACCACGGCATGGCTAGTTTCCACCATAGTGCTATATAGAATATCTGTCAAGTGATATATATGGGTTCCCTTTTTTGGGGCCTAAACACTGGCACATTTTTATTGTGGGTGTGCTCACATCCCCTCCGGTAACATGCACTATGGACTAGCTAGCAGATTGTCTTCAGTTGGTATGTGTATGGCTGGAGCACCGTGCAGGGTGCAGCAGCTGGGGGCTCGCTGCTGGAAAATGTCAGATGGTGGTGGGGCAGCTGGGCATTTCAGGCCCTACTGTCTGTCTGCTATTGAAGTATGGATGCGTACAGAACTGCATAGAGTGCCCGTAGGTTGTCTGTACCCCAGTCGGACTGAGGTTGATGGTCCCCTCTGCCGCCACCATTGCAGGGATATAGAATGTGGATCCGTTGTTTGGGGATCCTGAGTTCCAGAGGGCAGGTTCGGTGGTAAGACACACTCCGCCTATGGGTCCAAACAGCACCTTTCCTCCCCACACCCTGCCCCGCCCTGCCAATATATCATGTGGCCATGGCACCCACACAGGATATGCACTATTCCATGGGCATCATAGTCCACAAGGCCCAGACGTGACTGGGATATACAGATGGGGACAGGTGTGTCTGATGGGACCATCTATCACACACCAGCACTAAAGGGGACCTGCAGTATAACCTATCTCAGCTGGGACAGGTGCTGTGGACATGGTGCTGGGCGCCCCACCTCACCCTCAGGGTGAGCACAGGACCTGCACACTGGGACGGTCTTTAGCTACTCTGCACCAGTAACACACACGGTCAGTACCCCCTACCAGGCCTAGGTGCTGTGGGGGTGCATACCCCATCTTCAGATCATCTGTAGACTGCTGCTTTGCATGTGCAGTGCATCATGGGTGCGAGAGGACTAACCCTACCCTGGTAACCACAGCACACAGTCTGCAGAAGTTATTTTGTAGCCAGCCAGACATCTCTTTACAGTTATAGAGCTGTAGCCCACCGGTGACTGCACTGCCTGTGGAGCCAGAGGTTGGTGGTTTGAATCCACAGTGGTTTTATTTATTTAATTTACTTTATTTATTTACATTCCCTCATATACCGCGCTATTCTGCACCATTGTGGTTTACATTGCACAAACTGGACATACATTGAACAGGGCATTATAACTTGGAGATAACTATTTTACAGGGTACATGGGGGGCTGTCTGGGGCAGTTTGTGTGTAATTTCAAGTAGTACAGCCAGCAGAAACACCCTCACAGTGCTGTAACCTTAAGGTGCCTTATAAGGTGCCTTATGGGGCACCTGAAGATTACAGCACTGTGAGGGTGTTTCAGCTGGCACTACTAATTTAAATTAAAAAACCTGCCACAGGCAGCGAGGTAACCTGTGGGCCACAGCTCTATAGCTGAGAGCAGATGCCTGGCTGGCTACAGAAGGAATCCTGCAGACTGTGTGCTGCGGTTACCAGGGTAGGGTTGATCCATTCGTAACCATTCTGCACTGCACATGACGTTTATAGCACTATGAGGGTGTTTCACCTGGCAGCACTGCTGTAACGTAGAAAGGAGACTGCCTCAGGTAACACTGTTGTAATGTAAGAAGACATATGCCTCACGCAGCACTGATGTACATTAAAAAGCACTATGCCTCATTCAGCACTGCTGTATAATAAAGTGTAATGCCTGAGACAGGTAATAATTAACCCCACTGGGGGATTGAACTCATGACCCCTGGTTCAGCAATCCATGTATTAGCCATTGTGCTACACTGCTGCTTCTCCTTGCATGTCAGCGCACCTACTGAACATTTCCATGCGTTACAATGCACAGTGCTGCCATCAAAAACAGTGCTATGACCTTGCCGTGCCTCATAGGGCACCCTATATGGCGCCCTATAGGCTACCCTTTATGCAACATTGTAGGGTGCCGTGGCGGACAGTGCACTTTAAAATGTGCCCTCTGGGGTACCTTATGGAGTGTCTTATGCAGCACCTTATGTTACAGCGCTTTGAGAGTGCGTTTGCTAGCAGCAGTAATTAAAATAATATTAAAATGCCTCATAATGCAATATTACACATAAATGGTAGTGCCTCAGCCAGCCTTATTCATTGGGCACAGTGGGGGATTGAACCCATGACCCCTGCACCATCTGTCAGTGTCTTCACCATTGTACTGCAGCCCTGTTCCTCTGTTTGCACATCAGCACGCCTGCTTATGCTTCCCGCGTGCGTTACTCGTGCGCTAATGTGCGCGGCGCACAAGAACACACGGCGCACAAGAGCGCGTGCGCTAATCCCGTTTTGTTACTTTAAACTGAAACGCTCACTCCTTATATGGCATCCTGCACACTAACGCGGCACGCACGTTAAGAAAGTTTAGTAAACATACCCCTTAGTGTCATTGGCCCTGGTATCTGATTGTGAATGGCTACTTAGGATGTACGAGAACAATCTGTTCTGTTTAAAGGCATGTCTGTTCGAATGTTTCCTGATTTATCTCGTGATACCCAGAAAAGAAGAAGGGAGTTTTTATTGCTTAGACTTGGGGTGAATCAGTTACGGGGTCTGTTTTTCCTTAAATTTCTTTGTAAATGTTTGGTTAAATTGCATTCTCTTTCTTATATTTTTTATGATCCCTCTAACAGTTTCCTTTATTAGTTCTCGCCTAGTTGCTGCACCGTAGTTTGGGGGGGGGGGGTTAAATTGCAGAAATAGTTAATACCGACATTCTGGTAGATCTGGTTTATCCTCTTAAGTGATTATAGCTTGTTTCTTTAATCTATCTTGGGTCCTTTTAGTGTGAGGGCTAGTGAGGCTTGGGTTTTGGTATTTTTCTTTGATAATTTTGTATATTGTAATGTATATTTACTTTGCTCATGCCTTTTTTTTCAAGTTTTGTTGACTTGGATTTATTATGTGAAATTTGCATAAATAAAATAATAATTTAAAAAAAAGAGGTGGTCTTGTGTTCAAGAGGTCCCTTATGAACCGGGAAACCAACAGATCGGTGACAGATTTCCCCTTGATGCAATCATGGTAGGCAGCTATAGCAGCAAGATGAATCCTTATTGAAGATGTCTTAAGTCCTAATTCAGACAGATGAAAAAGATCTGAGATTACTTCTGTGGATGGGTAAGTAAAAGGGTCTTGTTTATATAGCTGCACCCTCTTGATGAAATTAATCCATTTTCTTTGATATGATTTCTGGGTTGATGGGTATTTAGAGGCTATAATGACTTGCTTTGCCTCATGGAGACAGGAAGGCTGTGTACTAATTGCCATTCAGCTTCCATGTGGTCAAAGACAGACTTTTGAGATTCAGATGTATCATGCCTTCCTTCTGAGTGAGAAGGGTTGAATGCTATCCTAAAGGTCTCAGTGGAGTTGAAGTGAGGGCCAGTAATTTGGGAAGACAGATATGCCTGGCAGGGCCATACAGAGCCAGAATTGCACCCTGTGCGACTAGCACATCAGGCGTGCACCCCCCACCCCCTGTACCTCCATCCAGCCACTTTCTGTTCTTACCTTGCTGCTGCCACCCTCTGTTTTCTTCACAGCGGCACCGGCAGCAGGGCAAGAACAGAAAGTAGATGGACAGAAGTGGAGGAGAGGGCGCGCACCCGATTTGCAAATCGCTGGCACTTTAAGCAGATCTGTCCCTCCCTGCTCTGATGTCATGTCAGAGGATGGAGAGACCAGACCTGCTTAAAGTGCTGCAAAAAGGCTTAAGGAGTGCATTTTGGCTACCTGCTGTTGACCTGCCACCACTGAGAGAAGAAAAAGTGGCGGCGGCAGGGCAACAGCAGGCAGCTGAAATGCACCCCTTAAGCCTTTGCACCCTGTGTGGCCGCACCACTCGCACAAGGCTAGGTATGGTCCTGATGCCTGGGCCAGAATGGGGCTATTAGAATGATCTGAGCTTTTCTTATGTACTTTCTACAATACCCTTGAGATGAGGGGGAATGGAGAAAAAGCATATAGGAGACCTATGGTCTAAGAGACTGCAAAAGCATCGTGGGCTATGCAGTTTAGATGGGGTCGGATGGAACTGAAAAGAGTACATTTTGCTGTGGCAAATAGATCCACTTGTGGGAATCCCCAAGTTCGGAAGAGGCGGTGTGCAACCTCAGGTCAAGAAACCACTTGTGCAGGTCTAGTTGCAGACTGAGAGAGTCTGCCAGCTGATTTTGATGCCCAGATAGATACACAGCTTGGAGAGTTATCTGTAGAGAGGTGGCTAAATGCCAAATTCTTGCCACTTCTAGACAGAGGGTCAAAAAACCTGATCCACCCTGTTTGTTGGCTTAAAACATAGCAATTTGGTTGTCCATTCTTACCATGACTACTCTCCTTTGAAGCATGGTTTAAAGGCTTGGATAGAACTGAATATGGCTCTGAGTTCAAACAGATTGATATGTTATAATCATTTGAATGGGTTCCATAGTATTTGTGCTCCCCATCCCTATGTGGATATGTCAGTTGTCAGAACCATTGAGGATGGTGGGGCTGTGAAGGGGTGACCCACCAGAAGGCTGTTAGGATTCATCCACTATGTTAGAGATTGCTGAACCAACTTTGATATTGGCAGTCTTCTGCTGAGAGGATGATAACTCTATTTCCAGTGTCTTTTGAGGTGCCAATGCAGTGGTCACATATGAAGCCAGGAGAACAGTTGAACAAGGATGGTGGCTGACATGTGTCCTAAGATCTGGAGGATAAAGTGTGCCATCGCTGACTGGAATGTGTTGAGGAGTGAAGCATACAGGGGGATTTATTCCACCTCTAAGGTAGAATAAGTCCCCTGTCTAACCGGCATACCCTGGATGTACAGGGGCGAGCCCACATAACGCCCTCGGTTTGCCTTCCACCTGCCCCCTCCCACCCCCATCTAAGGCTCCCCATACAACTCCGCTTTTCGCACAGGGATCCTTGCACAGGGATGGCAAGGGGGACTAATAACAGCAATGTACATCCAGACAGGGCATCATACATCCTTGCTATTCGTGGCTTGGAATGACTCCCATAGGTAACAGATAGAAATTAAACAACACATTTACATGGGAATTTCAAGAAGAGTGTAAATTTATTACAGCAGGTCTGATAAGCAAAAAGTCCTTCCTCTTCTTTTGTGCATTATGGGAAAGATCTGGGAAGATCAGAATAAAGAGATGCTGCCGTTTTTTAAAATATATCCTCAAAAACCAATCCTGGTCAACCAACAAAGCAAAGGAAACCAAAATAGTACCAAATTCAATAACATCTAAATCAATTTCTTCCAAAATATCTGTCACATTCAAGTCACTAGATTCCAACGGAGCCGGGACTACATTATCAGGAGACTCAAGTGAGCGCTTCTTAGCAAGCGGAATAAAGTACGCCTTTGCAAGAGGAGGCAAAGTTTCCCTAGAGATTTTCAACACTTTAACCATGTAATTCTTAAACATTTCTTTAGGAGAAAGTACTCGTAACTTAGGGAAATTCAAAACTCTGATATTAGCAGCCCTAGAAGAGTTCTCCAGCTGCTCGATCCTATTTTTCAGAATCATATTGTCTTTCATGAAAGTTGAAACAATATCTTGCTGAGTATTTTTCAGAGGAGGAACAGTTTTTCTGTTGTGGGGCTATTTGGTAGGGATTTTCTTTCTTTCCTGAGGCCTTAAAGTTCATAGAACGGGGAGGTTAACAAATATTCTTTGAAGCCACTGCATTGCTAATGTGTGAGTGTTCTTAATAAACTTGCCTAAAAATCAGGTTGCTAAAGGTTGTATAAAAGTCTACACTACCTTGCAAGCATAGCCAAGACTCAACGGGCTTCATCGCAAGCAATGCAATTCTGTGACTTTTGCTACAAATTCTTTGCCTGAAAGTTCTTTTAAAAGGGGGATTATTTTTGTTAGATAACATCTTTTGCTGCTTACAGTTACTGATTTATTTTGTGTAACTGTTTGCAGAAGGAGGACTTTCTGTTTAAGGAAAGACTTGTATTGTTTTGCGGCCCTTTCTTCTACCATTAAAGCTCAAAGAAGATGAAAGGTAGCAACTATTCTTTGAAACCACTGCATTGCTGACGTATTAATTCCCTCCCTTCCCACCCCAGCTCCCACCTACCCCAGTGTTGAATCTTACTCTATAGACTAGATACCCTAATTAAAGGGCTAGATTTGATTATTTTAATTTCAGATAGGCAAATAAGGGAGTTAAAGATAAAGGCAAAATGTAGGTTTATGTGGAAATAATTCAGTATAATATATTTCAGGGGTCTTTGATTAGTATTATCTTAATAAATCCTTGAGATAATTCTACAAAGGGAACACACTATACTACATATCCCAGATACATAAGCACACATTGCAGACTGAAGAGAGAAGGTAAACAACTGCAGACCCCAAATATAAGTGACCAAACAAGTAGGACAACATACAAAGAATCTGGCAAAGGTATTAGTTTTCATACAAAAAGGCCAGTTTTTACTGACAGGAGAGCAGAGGACAGGCTAAGAACTTTGGTAGGTCTTTTTTAATTATTATTTTTTTTTAAAAAAGGTACCAAAACGTAACAGCAAAAATATGGCTGGGAAACATTGTGGAGCCAAAGCTATCACCTCCATTACCACTTCGACATCCATCCATCTAGAGAACCCGATCCAGGGTATGGAACTAGGTCTGTGTACAAGATTCATGCAGGCTAACTCCCTCAGGAAACAAGTTGAGGAACTAAGAGAGGAGGTGGTGAGGCTAAAAAGCATATGTGATAAGGACAAGTACATTGCTTAAAAGCTTTTAGAGGCATCTAAGATCTGCAGTAGAAGGGAAGATGATGCTATATGAAAAGATAACAGCTGAACACGGATCACCAAAGCATGCATACTCAACACCTTAACTGCACTTTCCTTAGAACTAAGGAACCAGTATACAGTCCTGGAAGTAGAAGAGGTGATGACATACCATGAACAGTGGGTATCAGAGCTCAAAAGCTCCAAAGCTGTAGGATCAGCAACCATTAGGAAATGAAAGGTAGTGGTAGTTGGTGATCCCTTCTGAGGAGTACAGAGGTGTCAATCTGCCAATCTGGGAGGTGTGCTGTCTGCCTGGTACCAAGATCCAAGATGGATTCTCAAGCCTACTGACTGTTATCCAATGCTACTTATCCCTGCTGGCACAAATGATACTGCTAGATTTTCCAAGGTTTGCTTAGCAGAAATGACATCCATCTATAGAAGAATGGGAAAAGTGTCTTCCACAACAGCCTGGCTAACCTACTAAGAAAGGCTTTAAACTAGCATCTTCAGGGTTAGGTGAACAAAGACCTCATGTAAGTAAAACATTAAACAATATAGAAAATGGAAAGAAGAACAACATCTGTAGAGCTTCACATGCTAATGCCCATAGTATCTGAAATAAAGTTCCAGATTTAGAAGATGTATAGAAAAAGGCTGGCTTGGATAAAGTGGAGCTAACAGAGACATGGTACACAGAAAACAATGACTAGGACATAGCTATACTAGGCTGTTATCTATTCAGGAAAGACAAGGTAGGAAGAAAGTTACAGAACTACAGGGCTTAGGAGGGAAGGAGGAAGCCATTCTCCATATTAACCCTTTCAGAGGGCCCTGGTATCCCACTTCAAGTCCCCATCAATAATTTCAATGAAAGGGACAGTACTATTGATAGGAGATCTCAATTTCCCAGATGTTGATTGGGATATACCTGCTGAGGTGTCATTTAGAAGTAGTAAAATCTTGGAATCTCTATAGGGAGACCAATTCCAGCAACTGGTAACGGAACCCACAAAGGAGGGAGCAATACTGGACATGGTACTTAGAAATGGAGAGTGTTTCTGATGTTGTAGTGGGTGATCATCTGGTGTGCAATGATCATTGAATGGTAAGCTTCAGTGTTCGGACACGGGTGGAGATGGCTCATTCAAAAGTGACAGTCCTAGACTTCAGGAAAATTAACTTTGCAAAGATGAGGGAATATCTTAAGGTTTGTAGGTGGATCCAAACATCTGGGAGAAGTAGAATAACAGTGGACAAAACTAAAAGAAGATATTTTAAGGGCAATGAACCCTTTTGTTAGGAAAGTAAATAAAAGTAAGAGGACATGAGGCTACTATGGTTTTCAAAAGAAGTAGCTGAAATGGGTAAGGAAAAAGAGATTAACTTTCATAAACTATAAGAAATTGCAGAAGGATAAAGGAAAATAACAATATCTAAATAATCTAAGGGAAGCAGTAAACTAGTCAGGAAATCAGAGATGCAAATTGAAGAAAAATTAGCCAATACAGTAAAACATGAAAATATGGGGATACAATTTTTTTTAGGTATATTGGTGTCAGGAGGAAGTGGTGGCACTGTGAGACTAAAGGATGAAGGAAAGGAATAGTAGAGGCTTATGTACATAAAATGGAATTGCTAAACATTCTATTTTGTGTTCTTAGATGAAAGGCTGGGAATGAGACCTCAGAAAACAAACACAAATAGGAATGGGAGTGAGGTAGAACTTGAATTGTTTTCAGAAGACTGTGTTCATGAGGAGGGAGCTAACAAAACTAAACGTGGACAAAGCAATGGGGCCAGATGGGATTCATCTGAGGGAAGTGAAAGAACTTTGGGAAGTACTGACAACTCCACTGTCTGACCTTTGCAATGCGAGAAAAAGGAAAACACAACAAGCGAAGGCTAGTGAAGGTCACAGGTGCTAACTTTATTGTGAAAAAAAACCCAATGCGTTTCGGCGTCAAGCCTTCATCAGAGGGTACGCATTTGTTATACCATAGACAATTGGAAGAGTAGGGTCTTGAAAAAGACCATATGCATTTAAGGGTTCCAATAGACCATTGTAGGAAATGTGTGACAAATAGAGCTCCACTGCGAGGGCTTTGCTCTGCTTGTGTTTCTGACCTTTGCAATGCTTCTTTAGAGTTCGGAGCAGGGAGGCACAAGGACATGAGGTGCCTAGGCCAACCTCATCCCTTGCACTCCCAACTCCCTGTGGTGCCCATTGCCACTGCTACCCCTTTCCGGGCCCTGCAGTGGCAGCAAATAGAAGGTCAGCATCATGCATCAGAGAGGTCGAAACAAACATCCCCACAGTGTCAAAGTTTAAAGGTTATCTATTCCACCACACACCCCTACAGTGTTTCCCACTAATAACTCCAAACCAAACAAGGGTAACACTATCTTTATAATTTTTTTGTCGGAATGTACACAATGAAGGTCAAACTTTTAATGCACCTCCTTATAGTGTACTAGTCCTTTTTAAGGAGATGCATTAAAAGTTTGACCTTAATTGTGTACATTCCGACAAAAAAAATATAAAGATAGTGTTACCCTTGTTTGGTTTGGGTTTATAGTTTAAAGGTAAGCACCATGAGACTGTTTGTGACCATTGCTGTTGCTGCAGGTCCTTAAAGGGATGACAGTGGAAGCAATGGGCACCCCTGAAGGGTTGATGCTTTAAACAACCACCTAGTTTGCCTAATGGTAGTGCTGGTCCTGGTCGGGAGTGATCCTGGAGGAGTGGAGATGGGCATACATGGAAGTAAGAAAGAGGATGGTAACTACATACTAGTTAGTCTGACCTCTGTGGTGATTAAATTAATGGAAATACTGCTAAAGGGAGGAGTGGCTCAGTGGCTGGGACAGGTTACCTCAGGCCAAGAAGGCTGGAGGTTCAATTCCCACATGGGGACAAGCAACCTCAGGACAGAGGGACTGGGGTCTCTAGTCCCATGGTCACTCCTTCTGGCCTTGGGCAAGCCACTTAACCCTCCATTGCCTCAGGTACACTTAGATTGTGAGCCCTTTGGGGACAAGGGAATAAAAAGTACCTGTTAGTATACATGTAAACTGCACTGATTCTAAAAGAGTGCGGTATAAAAAATAAATAAATGAAATAAATAAAGCAGAGGGTAGTGCAGTTTCTGGAATCCAAGGGATTATAGGATTCGCAACAATATGGTTTTAGGAGAGGCAGGTCTCAATGGAATAATCTAAATTATTTGACTGAGTGGCCAGAGAATTGGATAGAGAAGAGTGATAGATATGGCATACCTAGATTTCAGCAAGGCCTTTGACATCGTCCTGTATTGGAGTACCCTGGTGTGGACCTAAAATGACTGCGTAAGAAACTGGTTAATTGGGAGGTGTCAGGCTGGTAGTCCCTTACAGCCTGTGGATTCACTGAAGGGAAGCCTGGGGGCACAAATTTCAAGGATCAGACATCCCCCCCCCCCTTTCCTAGGTCTGACTTTTGAGATTCTTCTGAAAGGGTTATAAGAACATAAGATATGCCATACTGGGTCAGACCAAGGTCCATCAAGCCCTGTATTCTGTTTCCAACAGTGGCCAATCTAGGTCATACGTACCTAGCAGTTTCCCCAAGAGACACAGGTTCCACAATGCTTGTACTGGGTCAAGCATTGATATCCTGGGTCCCTTCTTAATAATGGTTTATGGACCTTTCCTCCAGGAACTTGTCCAAACCTTTTTTAAACCCAGCTACACTAACAACCTTTACTACATCCTCTGGTAACAAATTGATTACACGTTGAGTGAAAAAATATTTTCTTTTATTAGTCTTAAATAGTTTACCCTGTAGCTTCATTGCATGTCCCCTAGTCTTTCTATATTCTGATAAGGTAAACAATCGATCTACGTTTACCTGTTCCACTCCGTTCATTAATTTATAGACTTCTATCATATCTCCCCTCAGCTGTCTCTTTTCCAGGTTAAAGAGCCCTAACCTTTTTAGCCTTTCTTCATAGGAGTATCCTTCCATCCCCTTTACCATTTGGTGGCTCTTCTCTGAACCTTTTCTAATAACGCTATATCCTTTTTAAGATATGGCGACCAGAATTGCACACAATATTCAAGGTGCGGTCTCACCATGGAATGGTATAGAGGCATTATAATATCTTTTGTTTTATTTTCCATTCCTTTCCTTAACATGCCTAGCATTCTATTTGCTCTCTTGGCCACCGCTGCACACTGGGCCGAGGGTTTTAACATGGAATCCACAATGACGCCTAAATCTTTTTCCTGGGTGGTGGTTCCTAATGTGGAACCTTGCATCGTGTAACCATAGTTTGGGTTGTTCTTCCCTAAGTGCATAACCTTGCACTTGTCCATATTAAATTTCATCTGCCATTTTGATGCCCAGTCTTACAATTTATCAAGATCCTCTTGCAATTTTCCACAATCCTCTTAAATGTGATAACCTCACTCGTTATTCCACTTTCCAGGTCATTTATGAATATGTCAAAAAGCAGCGGACCCAGCACAGATCCCTGGGGTACACCACTATTCACCTTTCTCCATTGGGAAAATTGGCCATTTAGCCCTACCCTCTGCTTTCTATCTTTTAACCAGTTCCTGATCCACAATAGTACACTGCCTCCTATCCCATGACTCTTTAGTTTTGCCAAAAGTCTCTAATGAGGGACCTTGTCAAAGGCTTTCTGAAAGTCCAGATACACAATATCAACCGACTCACCTTTGTCCACCTGTTTATTCACTCCTTCAAAAAAACATAACAGATTAGTAAGACAAGATCTTCCTTGTCTAAAGCCATGTTGGCTGTCTCCCATTAGGTCATGACTATCTACATGCTGAGTAATTTTATTCTTTATGATGGTTTCTACCATTTTTCCCGGTACTGATGTCAGGCTCACCGGTCTGTAGTTTCCCGGATCACCCCTGGAACCCTTTTTAAAAATTGGTGTTACATTGGCGATCCTCCAATCTTCAGGTATTAGAGATGATTTTAATGATAGTTCACAGATTACTAATAGCAGGTCTGCAATCTCATATTTCAGTTCTTTCAACACCCTTGGATGTATACCATCCGGTCCAGGTGATTTGCTACTCTTCAGTTTATCTAATAGTAGTAATACATCTTCCCGATGTATCGATATTTCCTTCAATTCTTCCGCACCTTTAAATACCACTTCAGTCATGGGTAACATCCCTACATCTTCCTCAGTAAAGACTGAAGCAAAGAATTCATTCAGTCTTTCCGCTATCGCCTTGTCGCCTCTTAGTGCTCCTTTAACCCCTTTATCATCTTATGGACCAACTGCCTCTCTCACAGGTTTTTTGCTACGAATGTACTTGTAAAGGTCTTTATTTTGCATTTTTGCTTCCGCGGCAAGCTTCTTCTCAAATTCTCCCTTTGCCTGCCTTATCAATGTCTTGCATTTGACTTGCCAGTGCTTGTGCTGTTTCCAGGTTTCGTCGTTTGGCTCTTTTTTCCATTTCCTGAAAGATGCTTTTTTGGCAACAACAGCCTCTCTGACCTCACTTTTAAACAAGTTTTTTGGACTTCCTTCCACTTTTCTTAAAGCGTGGAATACAGTTGGTCTGGGCTTCCAAGATAGTATTTTTCAACAACACCCAAGCTTGATGTAGTCTTTAACCTTTGCAACTGCTCCTTTTTGTTTTTTCTTAACTATTTTCCTCATTTTATCATAGTCTCCCTTTTGAAAGTTAAAAGGTAGTACTGTGGATTTCCTTACAATCCCTCCTCCACTAATTAAATCAAAGGCGATCATGCTATGATCACTATTTCCAAGTGGCCCCAACAAACTTATCTAGATCTGGTGTTCCACTAAGGACTAGGTCTAATATGGCTTCCCCTCTGGTTGCTTCATGAATCAGCTGCTCCAAGAAGCAGTCATTTATTTCATCTAGGAACTTTATCTCCCTAGCATGTCCTGACATGACACTGACCCAGTCGATACCGGGGTAATTGAAATCACCCATTATTATTACTGCGCTGTAACTTTTGTTAGCTTCCTTGATTTCTTTGAGCATTTCATTGGTCATTCTGGTCAGGCACTCGATAGTACACCCCCAATGCCATTGCCTTCCCCCTTTTACATGGAATTTCAATCCATATAGATTCTACAGCAAATTTTGTTTCCTGCAAATCTTTAATCCTTTCTGACTCAATGCCCTCTCTAACATAGAGAGCAACCCCTCCACCAATTTGATCAGCTCTATCATTACGATATAGTTTGTACCCAGGTATCACAGTGTCCCACTGGTTGTCCTCCTTCCACCATGTCTCTGATATTTCAATCATATCTAACCTTTCATTTAGTGCTATATATTCTAACTCTCCCATCTTATTTTTTAGACTTCTAGCATTTGCATACAAGCATTTTCTTGAGCACGACCAAGGAAATCCTGGAAGGATTGTTGCACTCGGGCAGCACTCACTCCTTGTCTTTCAAAACCACAAAAATTCAGTCCAAGCTCAAAAGGTTTGCTCTGAAACAAAATAAAAGTTTACTGAACTCACTTGAATATAACACACAGACACAAACTACAGGAACGTTACCAATCTTCCAAATTAGATGAAACAACAATTCTGACATAAGTGTTCTGTACATTTACAGATCCATTATTCTTGTCACAATCTAGCTTCTTGGCTCTCTCCATAGTAAGAGCAACCCTTGAGAATCTCCTCTCTTGGTAGGAAGCAATATTAAGTCCACTGAAACTCAGACACTGTTCCCCCCTCAGTATCTGGGCACTCTTCCAGTCAGAATATGCCAGTGAGGCAGCTCCCAATATTTTCTCTTTCCTTTGGAGTTCTGACCTGTCTTTGCCTCCAGAATACACTGAATACCCTTCTAGTATTTTGGTTTAAACAGCCTATTACACCTCACTTTCAGTTGCTTTTTGGCATAATTAAGGTCTCCTTCAGTCCTTCCCCTTCACTCCAAGTCCTTGGCCCAGAAACTAGGGGTTAGAGGTACCATGCTATGGTACAGAGGACATGGAGCCCAAGACCAGGATACAGATTTGAGTTGGGATCTTTACCCTTTGCCATTTCCCTCCAATTTCCAGATCCTCTTTTTAATATCCATCATTAGGCAGGGATCCTCCTAGCATTGCATCTCTGGCAGGAACACTCTTTCCTGTACTAGAAGCAAGGAGAGCTTGCAGAAGGGTCAGAAAACAGCCTCTAATAGAACCACTACAGGTCCTAATAAAATCAATATAATAGGAACCTAGGAGTTTTTGCAGTACTAAATGGAGTTCGTTCTGAAAATAAAGGCAGTGCCAATGGTGTGCCTCAGGGATTGGTCCTTGGTGTTGTTCTTTTTAACATTTTTGCAGTGATATTGAGGAAAGTATGCCTCTTTGTGTATTATATCAAAATCTGCAACAGGGAGACATCCTGGAAGGTGTGGATAACATGAAAAGAGATCTAGTGAATCTTGAAGAATGGTCAAGAATTTTGCAGCTAAGGTTTAATGTTAAAAAATGCAAGGTTATACATTTGGGCTGCAAAAAGCCAAGAGAGCAGTATAGTATAGGGAATGAAATACTTCAATGCATGAAAGCAGAGCAGGACCTGGAGATGATTGTAAAGGATGATCTTAAAGTGACCAAACAGATAGAAGTGTGTTTGTGCACCATCATGTCAATGGCAGCCCAGCAGCCCCTGAGTTTACTTGGCAAGGTGTGAATGGAAGTAGATTGCCAGACCTTTCTTCTGATGCGGTGACCGAGACATGATTCACAGAGAATAATGAGAGGGCTGTAATTCTAATTATACAGAGCTATAATTTATTTAAGAAGGATAGGGTAGGAAAAAAGGGAGGAAGAGTGGCACTGTATGTAAAAACTAATATTAAAGCAACAGAATTAAAGGGCTTATGAAGGAAGGAGGAGGTACTGTGGGTTAAACTGAAAAGCGGAAATTAAGCATCCATTTGCTTTGGTGTGATATACAGACGTCCTTCACAGGCAGAACAAATGGTCAGAAAGTTAACTGAAGACATTCGTAGTATTGCCATGAAATGGGAAATGCTACTGATAGGTGTTTTCAATGTGCCAGATGTTGATTGGGGCAATCCTGCTGTGGTGTCATCGAGAACTAAGGAGATCCTGGATTCACTATAGGGGAGAACTTTTCCGGCAACTACTAACGGAACCCACATGAGAAAGAGCTATACTAGATCTGTAGTTCCTTAAAAAGTGAGTGTCCTAGACTTTAAGAAAATTAACTTTGTCAAGAAGGGACAATGCCTCAAGGAACCAACTGGATGGGAACAGCTGAGGAATGTGGAGAAGCAAAGGGCAAAATGGAAAGGGGATATTTTAAGGCCAACAAGCCTTTTTTTTAGGAAAGTAAATAATGTAAAAAAAAAAGAAGGTCACTATGGTTCTTGAAAGGAGCTGAAAAGGTAAGGGAAAAGAGGGTGGCACTCATAAAATATAAGAAATCATAGAAACAGAAAGACAAGCATCAATATTTGGAAAATCTAAAAGAGTCTAAAAAGATAGGAAAGCAGAGCTACACATGAAAGAAAAAAATAACCAATACAATGGAATGGGGAGACAAAACATTTTCAGATATCTCAGTGAGAGGAGTAAGTGCAAAAGCTGATGAGGATAAAGCAGAAGTGTTTAACAAATATTTCTGTTACATGTACACAAATAAAGGGCCAGGCGCAGGAACTCAGAAAACACCCACAAATAGGAACAGAAGTGAAGCAGATCTTGAATGATTTTCAGAAGACTGTATTTATGAAGAACTAGCTAAACTAAAAGTAGAGAAAGCAATGGGACTAGATGAGATACAACCGAGAGTATTGAAGAAACTTAGGGAAATTCTGGCGGTTCCACTTTCTGACCTTTTGAATGCTTCTTCAGTTGGGAGTGGTCTTGGAGGACTGGAGAAGGGTGCATGTGGTTGCTCTACACAAAAACGGAAGTAAGGCTGAGATTGGGAACTACAGGCTGGTTAGTTTGACCTTTGTGGTGAGTAAATTAATGGTAATGCTGCTAAAATAGAGAATAGTGAGGTTTTTGGAAAACCTCTCTCCTGGTGGAAGTGATAGAGATGAGGATTGTATCTGAATTCAGGAATAAATGGGACAAACAGAGGATCTCAAAGAGAAAAAAAGGGATTGTAAAGGCTAGTAGTTGATATGTATGGATGGGCAGACTGGATTGGTCATATGGACTTTATCTGCCATCATTTTTCATAATTTTCTCCATCATTTAAATTAACTAAAATTAAGCTGAACAGATGACTAAGGACCATTATTTAAACAGGAGTCTGGAAATGTCTATTGAAATAGGTAAGCTTTAAGATAATCTCTTCACGTCCTTTAGAAGGTACAATCACCTGGGATATTCTCATTCCAACCGATAAAAAGCCAGATGCAAGGAAGCTGGACATAGTGGTAAAGGAGAAGAACACCAGATCACTACTGATTATAGAGATGTTTGTCCCAAGCAACTATTCTTTGAATTGCGTTGAGACAGAGAAAATCATCAAGTACCAAGAAATGCAGTCAGATACCAAGAAAATGTGGCAGAAAGATAACGAGTTATTCCCATCTTGTTGGGTTGCAATTACTACATTTGATATACTGCCTATTATATACCATATCTAAGTGGTTAACAATTCTACACAATCAAGTACATATCTTCCTTCATCCCTGAAGGATTCACAATCCACATGTATTTGTACCTGAGGCAACAGAGGGTTAAGTGGCTTGCCCCAGGGAACAAGGAGCACCTGTAGAACCAGAAACCCAAAGCTCTCCAGCTCAAGGTTGCTGTCCTCTGGCAGAACTTGAACCCCTGGTCCTCCAGCCCAAGGTAACTTGTCCAAACCACTAGGCCACTTCTCCCTCCAAGGCAATGGAGGTTTAAGTGGCTTGCCTAAGGCCACAAGGAGCACCTGTGTGGGCAGAAACCCAGACCTTCTGGTCTGAGGTTGCTGTCCCCTGGGCGTCACAGGCTTGATTAAGAAGAATTTCCAAGTACACCTTGAAAAATTACCCATAAATGGTGCATCTTACGAACTTCAGAGGGAGACTTTCTTTGACACAGTGCAAGTACTATGTTGAGCATTAGCAGTAAATTTGAGAGACTGAGATCATACACCACATACCCTGACTTGGAAATGAGATTCATGATCATAATGGTATGTGCAAAACTAACAAACTAATCCCACATAATCGCTCAACCTCAAGTGGAAAAACATAAAGCATTAAGCTAAATATCAATCAAAACTAGTGGACCTTATATTCACATAGTACTTATAATTAATAGGGGGATAAAAAGACCTCAGTACGGTCTTCCCTCTATGTGGCACATTGAATTACCATAGGGGAACTCTCATCTCACACATCACCGGTCTTCCAAAACACTCCCCAATATTATCAAAATACCAATAACATATCCCAATTCAATATATCAAAAAAGTACTTTTTTATTTTTATATTATTTTTTATGTATATATATTAAATTTTTTACCTATATAAAACTCTTGGATCTCACATATCCAACTACCATACATAGGAGTATTGCACTCCTCTATTGGTATGGCAACCCACAGCACTCATAAGATCAACCGACCTCCACATGAAACAGAACAAAATAGTGAACCAATTATTAAGCAAATATGCCATACTTATCTGTTTTCATGTCCACCGTTTGCCTAAACTGTCATTCAGCCTTAATCGCTCTTCAGTGTTTCTATACTTCAGAAACTGAAACAGCTTCTCCCATAGAAATGCACTGGGCCATTTTCTTGGGCATGTTATACTTCTCTGACTCATTTTAAGAGTTAATGTGCCTTTTCATCATTTTTCCCCATGTCAAATTCAGTCCTATTCCATTAAACTTTTGGAAAGTTACGTGTATTTTGCCCCCAGACAGACATTCTTGACTCCTTATGTATAATTATTTCCTAACATTTATTGGATAACATCTAATGTTATATGTAAACCTTTATGCCTTTGGACTTGGAGGAAATAGGTTCACTTGTGCCATCTGAAGATTCTGATGTCAAGGATCAATCTATCCATAGGTTTTCAACCCAGTCCTCAGGGAACCCTAGACCAGTCAGGTTTTCAGGATTCCCACAATGAATATGCATAAGATAGATTTGCATACAATGAAGGCAGAACATGCAACTCTTTCTCATGCATATTCATTCTGGGAATCCTGAAAACCTGACTGGCCTAAGGTTCCCCGAGGACTGGGTTGAAAACCCCTGCTTTACAGTTTTGTTCTATGATGATACTCTTAATCCATACTGCCACCCAGTGGTGTAAGGTAACATCAGTAGTGGATTCAGTAAACAGTGGCCCTAATTTACCATCTACTGTCCCTCCCCCAAAAGCAACTTGCTTGTATATTGCAATTCCTCCTCCGCTCCACTGCAACCACATCTTGGGAATACCTGCACACAGATTGTGTAAAAGTAGTCACACACTTTCTATGCACATATTTTATCTGCAGATTGTAATCAGAAACTGGTCTATCTGCCCCCGTGCAGGCTCCTCAAGGGCAGTTCAGATGCAGGCCTCACACACTCATGGAAAAAAAGGCAGCCCCCAATGCCAGTATCCAATTGGGAATGGCAAATAACGAGGAAGCCCTTTGTTATCCAACTTGTTCTGTTGGCAGAACTTCCAAATGAACTACAGGGAACAAAAGTCCTGGAGTGTCAAGAGAGGAAAAGCAAAGAAAAAAAAGAAGACAACTTTTGAAGTTCAGGGTGGGCCTAAGCAAAAGCCAAGTCCTGCTCCTATGGTTCACTTGACTAGGCACAGTCCATCCCAGCCACAAAAGTGGTTCCTTCCTCCTCCTTCTGCAGCTATTCTCTCTCTTAGCAAGCAGGTCGAGGCCCCGCCCAAAATTGGCAAGGATTCCAGGAGGAAGAGAAATATTGTTGTTTATGCCTCCTGTCTCACAGTTCTAGTTTATTCAAAAGAAAACCAAGAAAGTTCAGTTTAGGGCCTTAAACCCCTTTCCATCCGCAGCAATCACACACTTCATTCAAGTCCAATCCAAATGCGAAAAGACACAAAATGAAATTGTGATCTTTTTTTCAACCCCATCTAAATGGCCCCTGTGCCCCAAACAGTGGGGAGAGAAAGGAAAGGAGGTAGTCACATCACTGTGACTAAACATTGGTCACGCCTCCCACTTGTACCAGCCCTTAAACAACCAAAAGAAAAAACAGAAATAAAGTTCACATCCTACCAGCTCATTCTTCCTCCATTTCTTCCTCTGCTGCAGATAAGTAAAGCAACAACCTATCTGAGGCTTCCATGTCCATTTCTTCAAAGGACCCTTCAGGGTGGCTGCTAGCATGGGTTCTCCTTGGACAAGCAGGATGCGTCAGCCACACCTGGTGACGTCTTCGACGGTGCCGTATACAGAAGTGTTCTCTAGAGCAGTGTTTTTCAACCTTTTTTGTGCAAAGGCACACTTTTTTCATGAAAAAAATCACGAGGCACACCACCATTAGAAAATGTTAAAAAAATTTACCTCTGTGCCTATATTGACTATATATAAAGTAATTCTCTTGAATAGGAATCAAACACTCACACCAACCCCCCTCCCCTGCTGGTTCACTCACACCACCCCCCCCCTCCACTGCTGGTTCACTCACCCACCCCCCTGTCACTTACTCACCCCTCCTGCTGGGTCACTCACTCACTTACCCCCCCTCCCCTGCTGGTTCACTCACACCATCGCCCCCCCCCCCCCTTGCTGGTTCACTCACACCACCCCCCCCCCTCCACTGCTGGTTCACTCACACTCCCCCCCCCTTGCTGGTTCACTCACACTCCCCCCCCCCTTGCTGGTTCACTCACACACACACACCCCCTCTGCCCAAGCCGCTGCTTCTGCTTTGTACAGAGCAGCGGCTGCACTACACTTACATTGAAAAGTAAAGAGAAACTGTGTCAGGAGCCCTCCGGTCATCGCAGAGCCCGAGGAAGTGATGTCATGGGGGCGGGCTCCTCACAGGCTGTCTTTCCTTTTCAAATTAACTTTATTGCAGCTAAAGTTAATTTGAAAAGGAAAGACAGCCTGTGAGGAGCCCGCCCCCATGACATCACTTCCTCGGGCTCTGCATGATCGGAGGGCTCCTGACACAGTTTCTCTTTACTTTTCAATGTAAGTGTAGTGCAGCCGCTGCTCTGTACAAAGCAGAACCAGCGGCTGCACTGCTATAGGGAATCGCGATCGCGTTCGCGCCGCGGACTTCGGCACAAAAGCCGGTTTTTTGCTCTGGCCGCTCCCGATCTTGCGGCCAGAGCAAAAAACCGGCTTTTCAATGGCCGGTTTTACAACTGTGCCGGCAGCCGGCCTGGCCATGGAAAAACCGGCCAGGCCGGCTGAAAACCGGCCGGTTGGCAACCCTAATTTGTGAGCCGAGGCCACATGTTACGGATGAAATTGGAATTTTTCCCACAGCACACCAGACAATATCTCACGGCACACTAGTGTGCCGCGGCACAGTGGTTGAAAAACGCTGCTCTAGAGCTCAGGACCTTCTGAGCATGAGCCAGAGGCCCAACCCACTAGCCCACCCCTAGCCAGCCAGTCTTTCTTCTTCTGCCATGCCTACCACACACGGATCCTGCTCTCTCACAGCCAGAGAAGAATTTTAAAGAAACAACTACTACTCACGTTCAGAAGATGCCTTCCACGAAACCAGGATTCAAGAAATGCACCCACTGCTCGAGGAAGATGAGCAGTTCAGATGCCCACGACCGGTGCGTTAGGTGCTTGGGTGTCAACCACCAGGTCCAGGACTGCCCACATTGCTCTCAGATGTCCCCCAGAGCCTTGAAGTCCAGAGGCCACGCGTTGAAGGATTTTCTTGCTCTGAATCAGGAATCTGCAAGAACTGCCTCTCTGACACGGGATGCGCCCTTCGAGGACTCCATCCCCGGTCGCTCTGCCTTGGACGGGCCAGCTACTACAGAGACTCCTGCGGTAAAGAAGCACACTCCCGCGACGAAGAAACACCTCAGCACCGCCAAAACGCCAGCAGGTAAACGTAGCAAAACGGCAGGCTTCCAAGGCCTCTTCCAGCTGCCGCAGCTCTCACGGCTCTCCTCGGGACCCCTGAAGATCTCAAACATGCCAGCCCGACCATGCTGTTCCTGGGGGCGGCCATCTTGATGATGTCACTGCCTCAAGCTCCACCCCCTCTGATTCCATTGGCCATCGGCATGGGCCGGCTAGCTCCGCCCACCTGAATCTCATAAGCCAGATGAACGGGTCTTCCTCCCGATGTCATGAGGACTCCCCTTCTCTCGGCGCCGAGGCTCTGCATCGCAAGGGCTCCCCTTCTCCCGGCATCGATGCAGATGCAGACTCCAGCATCAGCGCTGTCTCCCCGGATCCACAGCAATGGGGCACTAATCGCCGTAGTGAGGGCAGCAGTGATCACTACGGTGATCGGACTCCCCGAAGTGCACGCTGCGGAGATCGGAGCAGCCATCACCGTCAGGACAGACATCGGAGCCGGGAACACAGCAGGCATAAGAGACAACACCGCTCCCGGAGCTCCGGTCCCACCCAGGAGAGAAAGCACCGCAGGTCAAAGCGCAAGCATCACACAAGCAGCCCTAACCCCGAATCCAGACCACATAAGAGAGCCCCATCCGCTGCAAGAGCCCCCAAGGCAGCACAACAATTACAGTCACCTACCACCTCCACGAGCCTGCTTCCTTACCAAGGTGGCATTTTACAGCTGCTTTCTAGCCTCACAGACCTGCGTGATGCTGTCACAGATAAACCCACCCCAAATGCCTCTTCAGAAGGGCCACGGGATTGCAGTCTTCCCACCCTAGACGCAAACACCGCGAATCCAACAGACTCCAACCGCAGCTATACTAGCAACGCTTCTGAAAGTTCTGAATTTCCATCCTTCCTCAGCATTGGTGAGGAGGAGGAGGATGTGACCCCTCTTGGATCCGAATCCCCTACTAAGACCAAAGCGGCCTCACTACAGAGTTAAGAGGGAGGATCCACCGGAGCGTCTGCAGACATACAGCCATGCCCTACAGCTACGCCACCTGAGGACCTCACATACTCCAAGTTTCTGCGCAAAGTGGCCTCCACCTTAAACCTTATACCCTTGGAGACAGATCAAGCCGGACCGGAGGTCCTCATGTACCTCAATGCTCCTAAGACGCCTATCACCTTGCCAATCCATCAGCGTCTCTTGGACACACACGTCAAGCTCTGGCAGAGTCCAGCTTCATCTATGGCGTGCCCCAGAAAACTCGACGTGAAATACCAGGTCCAGCAAGTGCCCGGGTTCAGCAAGAGTCAGCTACCACACCACTCCATCGTGGTGTCTTCAGCCCTAAAGCGCATCAAGTCGTCACGCAACCACGCCAACTCCCCCCCAGGGAGAGACCCTAAACTCCTTGATGACATTGGGAAGAAGGTCTTCCAAGGGGCCATGCTTAATGCAAGAATTTCTGCACACCAGTTCCAACATATACTCTTCCAGGACTCCCTGCTGGCGACCCTCACGGACACCTTGACAGCCCTTCCACCAGAGGAGAAAGCAAAAGCATTATCCACAATAGGGGACCTTAGGGAATGTGGAAAGCACCTTGCCAGCACTGTACATGATGCTTTTGAAGTTGCCATATGTACAGCCAGCACCGCCATCTCCACCAGGCGGTTAGCATGGCTGCGGGCCTTGGGACTGTGCGAAGACACGCATGAGCGGACGCACCCTGCAACGGCGAGTCTCTATTTGGAGAAAAGGTCGTCGACACAGTCATTGACATGAAAGAACATTGCACCACCTTACAGACCCTCGCTGAGGAGGGCTTCGAGCGCAGCTCCAATAACAAAGGAAATTACAGCTGCAAATCACAACACACTCACAGGGGATATACTGCTTAACGCAAATGGCAACAACCTCGCTACAAGCAGATGGCATACCGAACCCCTTATGGAGCTTCACATCAGCAGAAGCACCAGAGGGACAGAAAGCAAAAGAAACACCTGCCCCAGCTGGGAAAAGGCAACCCGTCCTTTTGACAATCAACCCGCGGAGGAATGGGTAACCTTTCTGGTGGGAGGACAACTGACCGCCTTCTGGGACTCCTGGTGTCTTATTTCTACAAACACATGGGTCTTGCAGATCATTTGGGAAGGCTACCACCTGCGCTTCCTGTCTCCCCCTTGCCAGCACTCTACCCAAGCACCATCCAACAACACCGAAACACCTACACAGATGCAACAAGAACTCATACACCTCCTGGCATCCCAGGCCATCGAACCGGTACCCCCCGATCAGATCAACCTGGGCTTCTACTCCAGATTTTTCCTGGTACCCAAGAAATCGGAAGGGATGCGCCCCATCCTCGACCTAAGAAACTTAAACAAGTTTATTGTGAAGGAGAGGTTCTGCATGTATTCGCTGGGATCGATCCTCCCCCTGATCCAATCCGGGGACTGGATCGCGTCCCTGGACCTGCAAGACGCTTACACACATGTCCCAATCCATCCACAGGACAGACAGTACCTGCATTTTCAAGCCTTGGGAAGCCATTATCAATACAAGGCCCTTCCATTTGGCCTCTCCCCAGCAGCATGGGTATTTACAAAGCGTGGCAGTCACAGTGGCACACCTACAGAAACAGGGCATCCATGTCTTCCCTTACCTGGATGACTGGCTCCTATCATCACCATCACTGCAGGAAACTCTGTGGGCAATCAGACGGACTATCCGTCTTCTCACCTCCCTCAGATTCCTGGTGAACCACCAAAAATCACACCTCGTCCCCACGCAATGCTTGGAATTCATAGGGGCCAACATAGACACCGTGAAGGTGAGAGCCTTCCTCCCAGCACAGAGGGCGGAGAAGTTGGCCACTCTAGCTATGACAGCCTCCCTTCAGACAGTCTCCACGGCCCAGACCCTTCTTCACCTTCTGGGACACATGGCCGCCACCACTCACGTATTACCCGTAGCACGGCTACACATGCGCACCCTTCAGTGGCGCCTATGATCATGCTGGAATCAGCGCACCCAACCTCTCTCCGCCAATGTTGCTCTCGACGCTTGCACCAGGAGGAGCCTCCGGTGGTGGACAGTCAAACAAAACCTCACTGTGGGGAAGCAACTCCAACAACCCAGTCACCATATCACCATCATTACCGATGAGTCCCAGATGGGCTGGGGAGCCCACATGGGTCAGCTATGCACTCAAGGGGCCTGGACAACGACAGAGGCAGATCTCCACATAAATCTTCTGGAACTCAGAGCCGTGAGGTACGCACTGCAGGCGTTCCAATCACACATCAAGAACAAGTCCATCCTCATGCAGACAGACAACCAAGTGGCCATGTTCTATATCAACAAACAAGGAGGTACAGGCTCACGACCCCTATGCAAGGAGGCACTCACCATCTGGGCACTAACCCTAGCGAGCCACTGCTGGATAAAAGCGACATATCTCCCGGGCAAACAGAACTTTACGGAGGACAGGTTAAGCCGGCAACTGAGCCCACACGAGTGGACCCTGAGTCCCCAGGCCACCACTGACATCTTCCACCACTGGGGCCAACCGGAGATCGACCTCTTTGCAACAGACCAGAACATGAAGTGCCACCTGTTCTGCTCCAAACGCCCGTCAGCCCACAGCATGGCGTCGGATGCCTTCGACGTGTGCTTGGGGGAGTGGTCTCTTGTGTACGCCTTCCCACACCCCCCCTGATCTCCAAAACGCTTCAGAAGGTGATCCAGGATCAGGCCAATGTCATTCTCGTGGCCCCGTACTGGCCCCGACAAATGTGGTTCCCAACTTTGCTACGCCTCACACAAGAGCAGCCCGTTCACCTCCCTCTCCAGCAGTCCCTGCTCACCCAGGATGACGGGCTCACCCTGCACCCCAACCTGAAGGCCCTAGTGCTAGCAGCATGGAGATTGGACGGATGAATCTCTCTTCACTCAGCATCTTGGAGGAGGTGCAACACATCATCCTGTCAGCCAGACGACCATCCACCGGAAAATCATACGGACTCAAGTGGAAGCGGTTCAGTGTATGGTGCGCCGCCAAAGGGCTTAGCCCATCCAGCTACCCCATTCCATTTGTCTTGCAGTACCTTGCCTCACTCTCCGAACAGGGACTTAAGACCAACTCTGTTCGGGTGCACCTTTCCGCCATCACGGCCTTCCATGATCGCGAGGGCAAAGGAACCATTGCCTCCTTACCCCTGGTGGTAAGCTTTATGAAATGTCTAAACAACCTACGACCTTCAATACGGGCCCCGGCCCCGGCTGGGATCTGAACATTGTCCTACAATAGCTGTCTCAGGCTCCCTTCGAGCCTATACTTGCAGCCTCAACGATGCATCCAACATGGAAGACTCTGTTCCTGGTAGCCATCACCTCCGCACGCAGGGTCAGTGAGCTTCAGGCGCTGGTGGCACACCCCCCCGTACACTCAACTCCTCCGGGACAGAGCCGTCCTTCGCATGCATCCCAGGTTCATTCCTAAGGTGGCCTCCGATTTTCACATCAATCAAACCATTAAGCTGTCCACATTCTACCCTGAGCCGTACTCCTCCTCCGTTGAGCAGAGGCTACACACCCTCGATTGCACCAGAGCCCTCTAAGCCTACATCCTCAGGACAGGCCCTCTCTGGAAGGGCTCTCAGCTATTCGTATCCTATGATCCCAACAGACCAGGGCGCCTGGTCACGAAAAGTACTATGGCCCAATGGATCTTGAACTGTATCTGCTTCTGCCACAAACAGGCGGGCGCGCAGGTGGCGTCGAATGTGGGACCACACCAGCTCAGGGCGTTGGCGACCACTATCGTGAACCTGCGCTCCATTCCTCTTACCGACATCTGCAGAGCCGCCACTTGGTCCTCTGCCCATACCTTCCAGAGACACTATTGCTTGGACTTGGACACTCAGGCGCTGCGCCTTCGGACAGGCGGTCCTTTCCACCACCAAAAACTACAGCCCCAATAGGGGACACTGATGATACTCCGGCCATGTTGGCCTCGCATTCGGTGTTATGACAGAAACCTAGCCTCCGGCCATGTTGGCCTTGCTGTTCGGCCATGTTGGCCATTTACTTGCTGTTAGGCCATGTTGGCCATTTACTTGTTGCAGTTACCTTGTGCAGTTACCTGAGTCAACTTGTTAAGTGTGAAAGTTGAAACCTGTCACTTGTGAAAATTCATGTGTGCAAATAAACACTAATTGGCTTCACTAGTCTCGGCCTCCCTCTCCAATGCCACTCCGCACTATTGCACAGTTAGGGAGGCACCAGGTGTGGCTGACAAATCCTGCTTGTCCAAGGAGAAAACAGGGTTACTTATCTTTAACAGGAGTTCTCTGTGGACAGCAGGATGAGTCAGCCACACAATCCCGCCCACCTCCCCGGGCCGAGGTCGACCTCCACTCGCCCCTAGCCACAGACATGCCGGGCACAGCTTGTGACTCATTGGCTGGCTAGGGGCGGGCTAGTGGGTTGGGCCTCTGGCTCATGCTCAGAAGGTTCTGAGCTCTAGAGAGCACTTCCGTATACGGCACCGTCGGGGGATGTCACCAGGTGTGGCTGACTCATCCTGCTGTCCATGGAGAACTCCCGTTACAGGTAAGTAACCCTGTTTTACCTTCAGGACATTTAAATTCCTCCCAGTTAGGCTGAAAGCCTTGAACTTCATCATCCCAGGGAAACTCCCTGTTTCTAACCTTTCCCCTGATTTCCTTGTTTACAGTTGACTCCTAATCGGGCAGTGATTGCAGAGTTGCCAAGCTACCCAATTCCAGGAGTGAGATTTTAAGCCATTTCTGGATTTCTGACAATGTCTTCTGATGCACTGTGGGATCTGCAGCACTGATTCCAATGGATAAAATCAGAGACAACAAATAGCATATTGCACTGCAATGCAATGCAAATTCGAAACCAGAACTGGCAAAAAGCTCACTCCTGAAAATGGGTAACTTGGCAACTCTGTGATGGGCTCCTGGTTGTGCTCCCAGGGAAACTGAAGGTCCTCTTCCCCTCCCCCTGTATGCCAGGCTAAAGGAACGCTCCTGCCCTTGGTTCTTTGCAGAGGATTTTGCCTGCCTACAAGGGGCTGCTGGTACTTGCTTTCCCTCAACCTGGAGCCTCCCCTGACTGCAGGCAAGGGTCTCATCCCCTTTTTACCCTGGGCAGAGGGAAGGTCTCTCCATGGAGGGGAATTCCTTATCTACCCCTGGTCATCTTTCTCCTTAAGGGAGCCTTCAGTGCCATGCAGATTTATAAAAGTCCTTTCTACATGCAAAACATGCTCTACATGAAGATGAAGCTGTAGAAAATTACCTCATTCATAGCAATTTTGAAAAGGTAAATTGTTTGAAACAGGACCTTCCTTTTCATTTATATGCTCACTTTTTGATTGGTGGAGGACATTTCTGAGTTAGTGTTTGGACTGTGATTTCTACATGTTTAGAATTCTTGATGAAGGAGAAAGATATAGGAACACTAAATGGAGTTTTCCTCAATATGATTCTGTAACGTGCTGTATAACGCCTGAGAAAGGCATTGCCAAAACATGGCAATGTCGGGTCAGGCTCTTTTGCACCCCATATTTGAGAATTACATTGAATAAAGGTTTCCATTTGTGATTACCACATTTTTGACTGGTTTAAACATTTTTGAGTTATTCACATTTTTAAATCTACATGTGCTAATTTTCAAGGGAAAGGGTACATCCCAGGCAAAGCAGGAGCATCTCTCTGTGAGTTTTGGGTTTCCTTAGGCAATTTTCAAAGGTAATATTTATTTATTTAACAGATTTTATTATTTAGTTGAAGCTGTTTACATTGCAAATTACATTTGGTAATGTACATTAAAAAGGGACAAGTTGAATTTTTCCTGAGACAATGGAGGGTTATGTGACTTACCCAAGGCCACAGATAATGGAGGATGAAATGACTTGCTCAAGACCACAAGGAGTGCTAGTGAAAATCAAACCCTTATCTTTTTGTTTCTAAGCCTGTGCTCTAAGCATTAGGCTACTTCTCCACTCCCTACAGTGCTAACCTCCCCTTAAACCTTAAATCTTGTCAGCTATGTATTAGACTAGACTAGAGAGAAGCCTAATTTCAGTCACTGGTGATACTAATAGCAGGACATTACCTATCTGGTGCTTATGTTCTCTGCTACAAGCTAAATTTATGATCCCAGTGATGTCTGGAGCCGCAATACACATAATTATAAAATGTGCTACAGAAGTGCTAGAGAAATTTCTAATTTATTTTTATTGCAACAAATGAAGATTTACAGAAATAGCCACTAAAGCTACAATGAACGCATTACATACAATAAAAATGTACTATAAAGCTGCAGTCCTCACTGTATAGGCAGTTTCTCCGGCACCAGTACTTTATTCATTTAATACAGCCTTCCTCTGCCTCACAGAAAGGCTTCTATGGCACTTGAATTATTAATGTTATTTTTCCCCTCATTTACATTTATAACCAATACTCAGTAGACTTCAGCATAAACAAGCAAAATTCAAAACCCTTGCAGAGAATTTACCCACACATTGCTGCATAAAAACAAGGATTTGGGGGCCATATTCAAAGCATTTTACATAGTTAGTACCTAGCCACCACTACTGAATATGGACCTCTTTGGTTTTGTGTGTTTAAAATGCTGAAGACTAACAAAATGCAGAACCTATGTGTATACAACAGCTGGAGATTCCAGTAAAAGGTCGGAGACTCAGAGGATACAGTGATGCAGTTTCAGACAAAATCAATATGAACTAATCAGATCCAGTGTTTGTGAGCTAGTCTGTCACTCCTTCAACATGGCTACTCCTAGGACAGCAGGAAAATAGCAGGGGAGAAGCTTCCAGAATTTTAACATTAAAAATTGCATTTCGCACAAGATGAATGTTAAAGAAATTAAAATTAAATCTGCTTGGGAATGGGAACAGAGCATAAAGGGAATGAATTAGGAAATGGCACAGCAATGTTAGTAAAGGTATTATAAGGTTGCATGGTGCTCCCATTCATTTAAACAAAATTATGGAGTTGTGATCATTTATTTCTCCAACACATTGATTGATGGCTTGCAGGCCAGAATACAGGTATGAGACTTCCTCATTTCAAATTGAGCTTCTTTTGGCAAATCTTCTAAGGCTTCCAGGATCCTGTAAAGAAAGAGAGAAAACAGTGAGCTGCAGTCACTGCTAAATTTTCGAACCACTTAGCTAACACTTTTCCTGCTGTTGACTAGTCTGTTGCATTTCAAAGAAAATGTAACATGATGGCTAAATTTAAAAAATAACCTGGGGTGGTCCGCGGGTAAAGAGGAGCTGTAGATTCTTATTTTTTTCTCTTGGCTTGAAACTAGATGTGGCAGAGGGGAGCCACGGAGAATGGCTGCAAGCAGTAGTGCATTTCTAAAATAAAAAAATGACAACATGGAGCTCCGGAGGAGCTGTAGGGGATAGTTGGGGGGGGGGGGGGGGAGGGTTCTGGCTGGCAGGGCAGCGGAAAGCTGATGTTCCAGTGACATGTTTTTGTGGCAGGTGAAGGCCTGTGATCCACGGTGTCTGACATAAGCAGGCCAGCATAGCTAGCTTGACCTGTAAATGAGGCCTGTGGAGAGGCATATAGGATTGCACATTCCCCAATATGCTGCTATTGTAAGATAGAACTCAGTAGAAGTATTGAATTAGCTTAGGTAAGCAGAACTGAAAGATGGGAAAATACAGAAAAACATGTTTAAAAGTTACTGATAAGAAAAAGTACATCTGCAAAGAAATAATTGGGAGTGCTGACAGATGAGTTGCAGAGCCCTGCTCCTCTGCATGCACAAATTGGCTATATGGCCTTGAGAGTGTGAAAGTAACAAGTTGATGAACTGACCATTGTAATTGGGACTAGAAGGGGGGTATGCAGGTGTCATGCCCACTGAAGGGACATAATTGGATAAACTTATCAGTACCGGGACCAATGGAAGGGGTACGGGAGGTACGGGAGAGTACCGGGACCAATGAAATGTTTTCCTATACCTAGAATGGAACAGAAGTCTATAAAAGTTGTTGTAATGCTAGAAAACTTTGCTCAGCCATTTTGAAATTGACTGGTTCGAGACTTGTGCACAAATAAATGATTTGGACCTTCTGAACAGACTCCTGGTATTATTGGTTTGTCTGCGCTTTGCTGCTACATTTTGTTTTTTAAATGGAGGTGTGGGCGCTGTTGAATCGGGGCTGTCCCCTGCTGGTGAGGCCTCTGGGAGGAACAGTGAGTCCATGTGCATTTCCTGAGTGGGATCCAGGCTGCTTGGGTCATGGCTGGTACTAGAAATGAGGCTGTTGGATGGGTTGGGAGGCAGCTATGTCTGCAGCTGTCCCTAATCTCAGCATGTAGGTGCTGGAGGGCTTTGGACATTAGGGCTGCACTTGGCTGGGAGGGGGAGGGGTCCGTGCCAGTGCCTGTAGCTTATGTGGGGATTTGGGGAAGGCCTGAAGTTGGTAGCTGCTGATGGGCCTGCTTGAGGGCTGTAAAGATGGGCGGAGCCAGCCGTAAATGGCCCAGGCTCCTCTAAATTGCTGAAATCGGCCAAGTAATAAAAATTATTTTTTAATCTTTGGGTGATCATGTGGTAGGCGACGGCCTATGATCCATGCTAATTGAACTAAGCAGACAGGCCTGAGCAGCTTGACCTGTAACTGAAGCCTGTAGTTAGGCCCAGAGGAATGAAAACCCCCCTGAATGATGACACCATAGAATTGAAACTTAACTCAGTTTAACTGAACATAGCTAAGCAGAAACGAAACTTATAAAAGACAGAAAACAGCTCTAATTGGTACTGATAAGAGAGCACAGCTTCTATGGAATTAATTAACTCTGCAAAAAGCAAGGTTACAGTGCCCTGCTTCCCATATGTTTTAACAAGCTCAGCGACCTTGGAGGAGAGAAGTAACAAGTTAGAGACACTGACCATTGTAATTGGGACTAGAAGGGGGGCAACCAGGTGCTGGGCCCAGACCAGAGTCCCGATTGGGTAGCCATATCAGTACCGGGACCAATAGATGGGTGAGAGGGGTACTGGGACCAATGAAAAGTTTGCCTATGCTTAGAATGGACAAGAAAGCTATAAAAGTTGTTGTTTTACTAGAAGCCATTGCTCAGCCATTTTGAAATTGCTTATTGCTTGAGCCATGTGCACATTAAACTGGCTTGGATCCTTGAAAAGACTCCTGGATTTATTTATTGCATGCTTATCTGCTGCTACATTCTTGGTGCGTTGGCCGAGAAGTGCGAGTGATGGATAGTGTTCAAGTGAATAAATCCACGTAATTCGCCTTGAGGTTTGGTCCAGTTGGAACCATGCCAATCCGACGCAGGGGAATCTCCCTGGGCCCACCGATCCTCTTGTATCGGAGGGAGTTCTGCCTGGCCTCGGCAGGCACTGAGTCCAGCTGGCTAACACTTCCGACCCGGGGGAGTCCAGGATCCAACTCAGAAGCTTGGGAACCAGATCTGGTAAGTATAGTTTTGAAAACCTGTCTAGACAGATGAGTTAGAACTGCAGTTTGCAAACTTTGGTAAGACTTAAGTCTTTGTTTGAAAATCCTTGCATGAGTATTCGCTAGGTACAGTTGTTATAGAGAATCATGATTCAGCCTGGTCAGAGCAGACAGGACTGGGTTTTTGGTATGTCTAGACAGAAATAGAAAGAGCAGTACTGCCAGTGGAACTTGGAATTTGTAATCTCGAGATATTGGGAATTGGTAAGAGAGCTCTCAAGGAAGGGCCGAGTAACCCCGCATGGGAATTCGCCGGGTGAAACCCTCATCCTTTTTGTAATTGGGAAAAAGACTAGTCAGAATAGATAGAAAGGAATGCATTCTAAGATACGTTGCTAGCATGATTATGTGAATGAAGTGTGAATGAGAGGTCTGGCAGCACGGACCAAGCAGAGTGGACTCTGGACTAGCGCAGTTCCTAGTCGGGTGACTGCGTCTAGGTCGCGAAACGGATGAAGCGTTTGATGTATTGTCCGTCCTGTGTATTTGATTTTTGTTATCTGTTGAAACCACGAGTTTCCCTTCTGTTATAAATGTGAGATTATTATGTTGAGTACTTTGTGACAGTTCACTGGTTAAGAAATTGTATTAATAGAGCAGAATGAAGACCCAAAACACCTACGGTCATTTTTAGAAATCAAAAAGCTGGTCTCACCCAGTTGGTTTTAGCACAGTGAAAAAGCTGACAGGGGGCGTGTCTGTGCAGGAGAATGTTTGGTGCTGTTTAACCCTATGCAGGCATGTTTTTCAACGATCTGCTGCTGGACTAATCAGGACAATTATACCTGTTTCTACCTGTTTTTATTCACTTTGTTCTGATAGTAATGTTCCTCCTGCTGTGGTCATGTATTGTGTACCATTCAATAAGAATATTTAGTCAGAATTTTAGTTTTGAAGGTTGTATTAATCATCAGAGCTCCGCAAACAGTTTTTAGTTATATTCTCTGCTCTGTCTGCATTTCTAAGTCAATTGAGCCTGTTATATTGCTGTTACTTTGCAGAACTATCCAGGAGGTGACGGGTTTAGTTCAGTTATAGTGTGTAGGGTAAGATTAGTTATTCCGGTCAGATAGGTATAATATATTTGTGGGCTTAGCTTTGCCCTGTGTTTTATGATTCAAATAGGAAATGATAAAGAACTGTTTTTGTTTTTCCTTTGATCTACAAAGTAATTAGATCACGACTTAACATTGATTTAAATTGTTTTTTTCTGGCATCTCTGTCCATGTGAATGAGAAGTCTCTTTTTATGAGCACAGTTCAATTGTTTCCCCGCGAGCAGAGGGGTGTGGCTTCCACATATCCTTAAAAAAAAAAAAAAAAGGTTCTGGAGAGACAGCTGGAGACTGCAGGAAATTTCTCCTAGGAATGAAAAGGGACTGCCGATTTGAAAAGTCTCTTCATTTAATCGAAGCGTGATGAATTTATAATTAGTTTTTTCTCTGGTTTCACTAGCTCTGTTTAACCAAAAGTTTTAAAAACAAAGTTTATCTTTTTATGAATGAGTATAAGTCATTTGAATGCATGCTTCCCCTCTGTGCTGGTTACTAATGAACAAATCAGTTAGCTTTTCTGTATTTAAAAAAAAAAAGGGAAAGGTGTACTGTATTTTATGAAAAATATCCGGAATGTCTTTTAAATATTTGCTTCCTGAACTAAAAAAAATAATTTCTTTTGCAGAGACATGCTGACAGATAGCTATAGTTCTCTCTATAAGAAGCATAATGGATGTATGTGCTCAATCTAAGTGTTTCCTGCCTGCCCTATGTTTACAGAAATAATAAGTGTCTTTTCAAGTATGATCAAGAATTTCAGTAAGGGATTTACTGAAGATTATGAAATGTCTCTGTCCCAATCAGGATTTTGCCCCAGAATTTCTAGGTATCCTGTCTCGTCTCTCTCTCTCTCTCTCTCTCTGTAAGTAGCTCCGTTTAGAGTGCTTAAGGGGGGGATGGAGCCCATTCCACCGATGATGTCACCCCCCCGGTGGGCGTGAACTAATGTGCCCACAGCAGAGAAGTGGATCCTTTTAAAAAAAAAAAAAAAATCAACCTCCTGGATAGAGCATTGCTAGGAGAAACAGAATCCAGGAGAGGGGGGGGGGGGGACTACAGATTCCCAAGTAGTTTGCTAGCCACCTCTGCAACAGGGGAATGTCCACCCCCTCCGGACTAGAAGTGAAAGTCAGCTGACCAGACTTGTTTAGAACTGAAAAAAAAACTGCATTATACACTGAGAAGTTTTAGGACTTGATTGAACTAATGAACGGAAATTGCAAAGAACTGGATGAATTTGCGGGCATAATGGTTAAATGAAAGTTAATCAGAGGGTGTGTGAATTGTGAAAATAAATGTAACAGAGAAAGTGAATGATATTTTAGTTGGATGATGTGGAGCTTTTCCTAATCGAAGGAGCAGCGGATGTGAAAACTGGGTGTGAGTGCGCCCATTATAGAAAAAGAAGGACATTAGAGAAGTGAATGCCCGTATCTTGACTCCCGAGGGAGTACTTGATTGCAAAGTCATAAAACAATAAACCAAGCACAGTGTTTCAGCACGAGAGTGGAGCAGCTATAGCGTGAGTGGCAGCCTGAGAGGGCTACAGCATGGATGAAGACTAGGCCAGACCGGACTCTCCAGTTTCCCTGGGTCCCCAGGAGTCAGTCTGAAAAATAGGGGACCAATATATGGACTTTTATGGGGGATACAGGAACAGAATACTAAAGCCAGTAGCCCCTGTGTTTTTCTCGCAAAGCCTTTTCTGCAGAACCACATGTGTGAACTAGAAAAAAAATAATAATAATAATGTACCAGTTCCTGTATATGCCTGAATGCCCTATTCCATTTTTGGGCCGAGACCTGCTTGCAAAGCTTCAAGCACAGATATCCTCTGTTGAAGGAAGAAAAAAATGAAACTCAAAATCTGCTGGCCTGATGGTGTTAACTGTCCCCAAGAAGAAGAATGGCGGTTCTATTCACCTGCATCCAAAGCAACAAGCTGTACACTTACCAACCTCATAGCCCTACCTGGAGGATGGGCAGAAGATAATCCACCTGGCCTAGCGAAGAACATAGCCCCTGCCATTGTCACCCTCAAGCCAGTCAAGAAGCCTGGGACAGGTGATTACCGCCCAGTGCAGGATCTAAGAAAGAATGAATGATGCAGCTGAAACTATACAACCAGTGGTACCAAAATCCTTATATTCTCTTGGAGCTGATCTCTGCTGAAGCTATACATTTCATCATTCTGGACTTAAAAAGATGTTTTTTTCTGTATACGCTTAGCCCAAGACCCCACTACAAGGAGGTAGGGCCAACTCACCTAGACAAGATTACCACCAACTCAGAAAGTGAATGTCCACCAGCCACCAGTGAACTCTTGCACCTTTTTAATGAGGCTGGATACAAAGTCTCAAGAGCCAAAGCATAATTATGTCAAACAAGTTAAATACCTAGGATTCCAGTTGTCCAGCGGAATTTGACGCCTGGAACCCTTACCAGAACGCAAAGCAGCTGTATGCAGTATTCCTACTCCAACCACCAGGAGGCAAGTGAGAGCCTTCTTGGGTGCCACAGGGTACTGTTGTATATGGATCCCCAATTTTGCGCTGCTAGCAAAAACCATTGTATCACATTGTATCAAGCTATCAAAGGAATGGAAAAGTCTCCAGAGGAATGGGGACTTGAACAGGATGCAGCCTTTTGATCTTTGAAAAAAACACTCTGATGTTGTCACCAATTCTGGGTCTACCAGATGTCCAGAAAACCTTACAGTCTCTATGTTCATGAGTCGCAAGGAAATGTTCTAGGAGTGTTGACTCAATCTCTTGGACCTTGGCAACAACCAGTAGCCTATTTGTCAAACAATTGGATGTAGTTGCAAAAGGCTGGCCCCTTATTTGAGAGCTGTTGCAAGCTACAGCCCTCCTAGTGAGCAAAGCTGACAAGCTCACTTTGAGACAGAATCTTCAAGTTACTGTACCACACTCTGTTCTAACCAATATGAAATACAAAGGAAATTACTAGCTAACAAATCTATGAATGTTGAAATATTAGAGTATGTTGTGTGAAAACCCCAGATACAACTGAAGGGTCAGTCAAGCTTTCAATCCTGCTATGTTGTTATCAGTTGGTCTTGATCCCCTGATCATGACTGTTTAGAAATTATGGACACTGTATTCTCAAGCCACCTGGATTTGACTGATGTCCCTCTGGAGAACCCTAAACAGACTTTCTTTGTGGCTGAAGGCAGTTTCATCATCAATGGACATTGTTGTGCTAGATATGCAGTGGTGACCCCTGATTTGGTAGTTGAGTCCTCAGCCCTGGCCCCAGAAACTTCACCACAGAAAGCTGAACTGATAGTCCTCACTAGAGCACTAACAATAGGAAAAGAGCCCTGTCTAAATGTGTACCCAGATTTCAAGTATACCCTTACAACCTTGCATGCATATGGGGCCCTGTACAAAGAATGAGGGCGGATAACCTTAGGAAGCAAGTCCATTAAGTATAGCCCAAGATATCGATATTAATAGATACATACTGCCTATAGATCTCAGAATTTAGGAAAAGTAGAATGTATGAATAGAACCCTGAAATCTCAGTTGTCTAAACTTTGCCAAGAGGTTTACCTGAAGTGGCCCCAGGTTCTTCCCATAGCCCTTCTTAGGATATACTTAGCCCCTGCTAAGTCTATAGGAGTCTCCCTTTTTGAGATTCTGTATGGGCAACCCCTGCCTATTGTATAGGAAATAAAAGGAGATATGAGACAGATAGGATCTGAAATTATTAGACATGAACTATTGGTTTTAAGTTCTGTTTTGCAGGAGTCTTCATACCTGAGTACAAAATCGATTACTCATCAATTTGCCTGCACCCCTGCATCCTTTCAAGCCTGGAGTCTCGGTGTGGATCAAAGAGTGGAGAAAGATACTGTTAGCCCTGCATTGGAGAGGACCCTATGTCGTCATCCTGTCAACTCCAACTGCAGTAAAAGTCGCAGAATTTGATCCTTGGACCCATCATAATCAAGTGAAGCCAGCAGCTGCTCTTGAACCTGATCACTGGACTACTGTACAGCATCCTGAGACTCCATTGCACCTCACCCTACAACAACAACCACGGACCTAAGACTTATTGGTCCCTCAGAAACTGCACTATTTCAAGACTGTTTGTTTATCTGAAGGTAAGCCTCGCATCTGAAAAAACCTGCAATCATCAGAAAGAGACTGTGTTGTGTTAAGAAATTGAATCTTCTAAGAGACTGTGTTTAAATACTCTGAAAAGACTGTTTTGATCTCCTAAAGAGTGAACTGCTCTAAGGAAGCAATAATAGCCTAAGAGACTATGCTATGATATTTTAAGAAATTGAGACATCCCAGAGGACAGTGATACTTTGGAATCTACAGCCCTACTCCTGCCAAAAGCTGGTAAGGTCATGTACAGTGGAAGCTTGAGGATCTACAATCAACGCTACACCTGTTGCATGCTACTGAGAGCAAAACAGGTCAACGTACAGTAAAGAAGAAGAAGACTTCGTGGTCAAGAATTATCAACAGATTGCACTGGTTTTTCAAAGACTTGCACTAATTCTTCAGAGAACTTTCATCATGATTCTCTACTGTTTCATCGTGATAGCAGCCTTGGAGTGCTTTGAAATGACTTTTGCCTTATCTCCCTGGGCAGCCTGTATAAGTACAACATGAACTGGACCGAAGGTCACTCAGACCTTGTTTTATCATTCTTCCTATACTTGCATTGGTATACTCTCCAATCCAAAAGTTGTTCTAGATTTTGACTTTCTACAAGGCTATGCAAGCCACCGTTGCAATTCCTCATACCACCACCAGAACTTGTTTCTTGAACTTACTGGAGCAATAGCATCTAGTCTCCACACTTCTGACTGTTTCTATTGTGGAGGAACTAAGATGGGAGATCAGTGGCCCTGGGAGACGCAAGAACTGAACTATTCTATCCTATACAATCAGACTGATTTACATAATACTACTAGTGAGTGGGTATTGGCCCACCCCATTGTTGACAGTTTGTGTTTTGTTCGGACTGGACCACAATCTACTACGAAGGATGGACAGCTGGTCTGTCTAAATCAGAAGCTTTACGACAGCACAACAAAGATGCAACCGAACCTTCTAATCCTTTAGTTCTTTTTCCCACTCTTGCCAAACTATGGACTTTGACTATCTGCCTGTTGCTCCCTTGTTTCTTGCCATTTTGCTTGCAAATGATAACTTCAGTTATTAATAACACTGTAGAGCGTAAGACAGCTACAAAGATGCTAGCTATGTGAACTTACTACCCTATACCACAGAGTGATACCTTTACCTAGTATTATGTGATTTGATTCTCACACCTTATTAACATGCGGGTGAGAATAATCAAAGGGGGGAATGTGGTAGGCGACGGCCTATGATCCATGCTAATTGAACTAAGCAGACAGGCCTGAGCAGCTTGACCTGTAACTGAAGCCTGTAGTTAGGCCCAGAGGAATGAAAACCCCCCTGAATGATGACACCATAGAATTGAAACTTAACTCAGTTTAACTGAACATAGCTAAGCAGAAACGAAACTTATAAAAGACAGAAAACAGCTCTAATTGGTACTGATAAGAGAGCACAGCTTCTATGGAATTAATTAACTCTGCAAAAAGCAAGGTTACAGTGCCCTGCTTCCCATATGTTTTAACAAGCTCAGCGACCTTGGAGGAGAGAAGTAACAAGTTAGAGACACTGACCATTGTAATTGGGACTAGAAGGGGGGCAACCAGGTGCTGGGCCCAGACCAGAGTCCCGATTGGGTAGCCATATCAGTACCGGGACCAATAGATGGGTGAGAGGGGTACTGGGACCAATGAAAAGTTTGCCTATGCTTAGAATGGACAAGAAAGCTATAAAAGTTGTTGTTTTACTAGAAGCCATTGCTCAGCCATTTTGAAATTGCTTATTGCTTGAGCCATGTGCACATTAAACTGGCTTGGATCCTTGAAAAGACTCCTGGATTTATTTATTGCATGCTTATCTGCTGCTACAATCAGAGGGGGTTCAAAGACGTCGAGAAGGGCAGAGGAGCCTTTAAAAATAATTGTTATCCATTTCTAAAGTTGGATTTTGCCGCAATTCAGAGTTTGAAGAGTGGGGGAGAGGGGGTAGTGCACCCACAGCTCTGGAAAAGGCACCGGAGTGCAGGAGAAGTATAAAAATGGTGAAATTTAAATACAGAGCTTATAAAAAGTTTAGTTTTAAGGTAAAAATTGTAATTTTAATAATGGACAGTACCCAATGTAAAGGAGTAAAGGGGTGTCTCCCAGGGGAGTTTTGTGGTGTTGTGGTTCAGGCAGGAGAAGGGTTTGCTGTGACACAGATTGATGATTTAGTTTCACTTTGAATGAACTCTTAAGGGAATAGCTTTAAAAATCCTTAAATGTGGTGTAAAGGTTAGTTATTTTGAAAAATTCTTAAAATATGGAAAAGTAAGATTTCCTTTAGCAGCTTATGGAACTTTTTGATGACATAGACGGGGTAAGAACACCTATTTTCTTGAGAAATTAAGAATCTTGGGGAGTTTGAGTGAAGAGACAGTTGGAGTCTGACTGCTGAGCTGAATGGATGTGTTGGCTGTGTGATTGAAGAGGCTTTGGAGAGTGAGTTTGAGAGGGAGTTTAAATGTTTTTGACTGATCTTGAGTGTAGATGAATGGAGTTTGACTATGAGAGAGTTTAGGGGTTTTTTCTTCTTTAGGTGAGCTGCAGAAATGTGATAGTTGTTGCTCTTGGTATACAGAGTATGGAAAGAAATTAGTTTACTCTGGAAAATGTTTCTTGAATAAATAGAAAAGCTGTACAAGCTGAAGCTAGGATATTTTATTTTTTTCTCCTTGTTTTCCAAATGTGGTAATTTAAAACTGGTATCTGACTGGAGAGCATAGGGAAGCTGTGAGAGCTTATTAGCTAAACAGACTAGGAAACTTAGGGCCCAATATTGATCCGAGATACTACGGCACATAGGGTTACCAACTTTTTCACCGAGAAAAACCCGACACCTGTGGCTTGCCATGCTCCACCCATTCTCCGCCCCTAGTCCCACCCCTGCCATGCCCCCAGCCCCACCCACAAAAATTACCGAGGATACGTGTAGGCTAACTTCCTTGGTCAGATAATAACTGGGAACCCCAAAATCCAAACATGAAATGTACAACACTGGAGAAATAAAACTATAAAGTAATTTCCTGTTGCACTAAACAAAAACGCAAAGATGTTATCAATACACACTTCCCAGACCAAACATATTCCAGCTAATAAATTCAAAATAAAAAGTATTTTTCTACCTTCTGTTTGGGCGTTTTATTTTTCAGTTGCAATTTCTCCAGTCACTTTCTTCTGGTTTCTTCGTGTCTTCTGCGAGCTATCCATTTGTCCTTTCTTCTCTTTTAGATGTTTTCCATTCTCTCTCTATTTCTGCTTTAACATACTGATTGTTTCCCTTTTGCTCTTTCCCCCAATTCTTTCCTTATTCCTTTATCATCCATTTAAATTTCACCCTTCCATTCTCAAGCCCCTCATTCTCCCAATACCCAGCCCATCATAGACTTTTCTTCCACACAAAATATTTTTTCCCCTCTCCATTCTCATTCCCCATCTATTCTAGTCCTCCCCCAAAATCAGTTCCCTTATAGTTCTAGACCCACCCAGCATCCACTCCCTTCTAATCCCATTCTCCCATGCCCCACATCAGCCCATTTCCAGTCCTATTCCAGCTCTTCATCAGCCCATTTCCAGTGCTAGCCCTCACATCACAGACCATTTCCAGTCCTAGCCCCCCCCACCACAGCCCATTTCCAGTCCAAGTCCCCCATCACAGCCTATTTCCAGTCCTAGCCCCCCCCCATCACATCCCATTTGCAGTCCGAGTCCCCCCGCACCATCACAGCCCATTTGCAGTCCTACCCCCCCACCATCACAGTCCATTTGCAGTCCTAGCCCCCCTAATCACAGCCTATTTCCAGTCCAAGTAACCCTCCCTCCACCATTGCCCATTTCCAGTACTAGTTCCCCCCCCCCATATCCCTTTTCCAGTCCAGGTCCCCCTCCCCATCACAACCCATTTCCAGTCCATGTCCCCCCCCCCCCCATAGCCCTTTTCCAGTCCAGGTCCCCCTCCCCTTCAAAACCCATTTCCAGTCCTTGTCCCCCCCCCACATAGCCCTTTTACAGTCCAGGTCCCCCTCCCCATCACAGCCCATTTCTTTCCAGTCCAATGCCCCCCCATAGCCCTTTTCCAGTCCAGGTCCCCCCCCCTTCACAACCCATTTCCTGTCCAAGTCCCCCTAATCACAGCCTATTTCCAGTCCGTTCCCCCTCCCTCCACCATAGCCCATTTCCAGTCCAAGTTCCCCCCCATAGCCCTTTTCCAGTCCAAGTTCCCCCCCCATAGCCCTTTTCCAGTCCAGGTCCCCCTCCCCATCAAAACCCATTTCCCGTCCATGTCCCCCCCCCCCAGCCCTTTTCCAGTCCAGGTCCCCCTCCCCATCAAAACCCATTTCCAGTCCATGTCCCCCCCCCCCATAGCCCTTTTACAGTCCAGGGCCCCTCCCATCACAGCCCGTTTCTTTCCAGTCCGTCCCCCCCCCCATAGTCCTTTTCCGGTCCAGGTCCCCCCCCCCATCACAACCCATTTCCAGTCAAATTCCACCCTCCTAGCCCTTTTCCAGTCCAGGCCCCCTCCCCCCATCACAGACCATGCAGTCCTTGGCCTCCCCCCCCCCCCAAAAAAACCACGGCTGTCTGAGGCTTTAGAGGGAGCCGGGGAAGCCCGCGCGAGGCCCCGGCTCCCTCTGAACAGCTGCCAGCGTGAAGAGCCTTTTCCTTCACGCTGGCGGCTGTTCCTGTGAAGCCGCGAATGCTGGGAAAGGTTAAAGGGCATTGCCTTTAACCTTTCCCACCAATCGCGGCTTAACAGGAACAGCTGCCAGCGTGAAGGTAAAGGCTCTTCACGCTGGCGGCTGTTCAGAGGCAGCCGGGGCCTCGCGCGGGCTTCCCCGGCTCCCTCTGAAGCCCTCCGGGGGAGAAAAGCCAGTTTTTTTGCTCTGGTCGCTCCCGATCTTGCGGCCAGAGCAAAAAAACCGGCTTTTCAAGGGCCGGTTTTGCCTCTGCGCCGGCAGCCGGCCTGGCCATGGAAAAACCGGCCAGGCCGGCTGAAAACCGGCCAGTTGGCAACCCTAACGGCACATAGCCATCGCTGCCAACCTTTAACCCCAGATATTCAATGCCAGGGTCTCATGTGACCCCGGCATTGAATATCCGGGTCGCCACACAGCCTTTGCCGCTGCCGAAGCTAACAGGTCTGTAAACCATGTAAATGTCTTTCAATATAGGGCCCAATATCGCTAAAAAGAGTTTTTCAGAAATTAGGGGTTTTTTCCTTGAATGGTTCCTCAAACTTCTTTTAAATAAGTGGTTTGATAAACATTAATTCTCAGCGTTAAAGCTGTGCTCAAATAGGGCTGAGTTACAGGAAACCCTAAAGTTTTTTAAACTACCTAATCTTGGGAAAAAGGTTTTTTATTTGTATTTAACTAGGCTTATATATCGCTTTTCTACAAGTCAAAGTGATGCACATTCAGGTACTCTCTATATATATTTCCCTTGTCCCCGAAAGGCTCACAATCTGTTTTTGTACCTGAGGCAATGGAGAGTTAAGTGGCTTATCCAAGGACACAAGGAGCACCTGAGGGACAAGAAACCCCAGTCTGTCCGGCCCAAGGTTGCTGTTGGCAGGTGATTGTGCTTAGTGAAAGGAACCCTATGAGTGAGAAAGGCTGTGGAATTTTTATTGTGGCTGTCAGTGCTGAATCGCTAAAAGTTTTATATCAAATGCAACAGCTCAGTTAAGATTTTTTTTTTAGTTCTTAAGGTCTGGTCTATGTGAGAGTGTTAAAGAGCTTGAATAGGATTGAGTGAAGATTTGATTGGGTGGTGAGTGGGAGCTGAAAGAGAGTGCATGTGAGTGAGGGGAATTAATTGTTTTAAAAAGAGAAAAAGGATTTTTCTGTAAAATAAAATCCTGATAAGCCTGTCAATTTAATTTAATTTATTTATTTAAATGGGTGATTATAGGGGAACTGAGAGTTAGAGTAAAGGAACTTGAGAAAGGAAAAATATTTAGTGATAACTCAGTGATAGAGTTGAAATTCCAAGCTTTAAGAAAGAAGAACTCCTGTTCCTGTGTCCTGGGAAAAAGCTTCAAGAAAGAAGAACCTGGCCCCATCAGAAGAACTTAAAGAGATAAGTAGCTACCAACTCAACATTGGACATATGCACATATTTGAGCTCAAATACATTTCTGTATTCCTATACACAGAAATTAGTTGGAGAATTTAACCCTAGTTTCTCATCTGAGACTGAGGATTTTAATTAGTTCTTGGAATCTTATTCATAAGTGTTAATACATATTGAGACAATATTTAAAATTGTTAATACAATATTCAATCAGGATGCTGAATTTTATTAATTCTTCTGATTGTTCAGATGATTAGTGACTTCTTGTACCTATTGGATTTCAGTCTTTTGGGAGAGATTTTTAAAACAGAATATTAACACAAATTGTCTGTGTATATTTGTAAAACTTGTCATTTATTCTGTTTATGTCCACCATAAGACATAGGTTATGTTGTCTCCTCACTTCCATAGTGTCATCATATACTTACTATCTACATGGAAAGAGGGTTATTCTGTGCCACGAATAGTGGGGATGGACGTCCCAACGGAACGTCTATCCCCGCTATTCGTGCCTTCCCCTGCCAGCGTCTAACTTCCCTGCCGGTTGTGCGGGGAAGTTAGATGGGGAAAGGGAAGGGGCGGCTCGGGGGTGAAGTCTGGGCAGGTGGTGGGCGGTCGCCAGCCTTGGCTGTACAGGGCCGATTCTAATGTCGGCCCTATATGTCCAGGGCCGGCGAATTATGTGGTGAAGTTATTCCACCTCGGAGGTGGAATAACTTCCCTGGATGTATTTTTTTTTAATGCCGGGACACAAATGGGGCAGATGAGGCCGGAGGACAGATCGGGGGTCAGGCTGCAGGGAATAAGCCTTTTTTTTCCGGCGGCCGTCATAGCAGCTTTTAAATGGAGCCGCAGTGCCATGGCGACTGGACACCATGGCGCTGCGGCTCCATTTAAAAGCTCTGACAGAGTTAGTCAGGCTTGTCATGTACGTGCAGGCTGGACACAATCACAGTCCCGGCCTGCATGTACATGACTGATCTCGATTCTGATCCCACGGGGTTAGACGTGCCCCACGGGATCAGAATCGCGATCCCCTCTGGACATCCAAGATGGAATGAGCCCTAAAATGAATAAAATTTAACCATTATAACATATTTATTTATTTAGCAGAGCTTATATACTGCTTTTCATCGTCTCTGTGGCAGGTTTGTTGAATGCTTTGTTCTGGAGTATGGTATAATGAGTTTGTGGGTCGTGGAGAGTCTTCATGGCCTGTTGGGGTTGAGAGGTTGAAGAAGGGTTTGTAGAAGGGTAGCAGGGGTGCAGTGGAGAGCTTTGTGTGTTAGTAGTAGGGTTTTGTATGTAATTCTGCTGGGGATCAGTAGTCAGTGGAGTTGTTTGTGTATAGGGGTTATTCTGTCTAATTTGGATGCTCCTTGTATGATGCGTGCAGCAGTGTGGAGGGCAGTTTGTAGTGGGAGGAAGGTGGACTGTGTGAGACTATGGTATATTGTGTTACAGTAATTGGCATGGGGGAGGATTAGGGCTTGTAGGCAGGGCCGGATTTACCTTGAGTGAGGCCCTACGCCAACAAAAATTGTGGGCCCCCAGAAAAGATAAAAACGAGCATGCCGGATCAGCTGCGCGCTGTTGGCCCTGACGTCATAATTAAACTGGGAATCCCAAAAACCAAACTTGGAATGTACAACACTGTAGAAATAAAACTATACATTAATTTGCTCTTGTACTAAACAAAGTGCAGACGTTAATGATGCACATTTACCAGAGCTGACATATTCCAATTAATAAATTCAAAATAAAGAGATATTTTTCTACCTTTTGTGCATTTTTTTTTCAGCTGCAATTGCTCCAGCCACTTTCTTCTGGTTTCTTCGTGTCAGCCCAACTCCAGTCTTAACCCCCCCAGCCCATTTCCAGTCCCAGCCCCCAGCCCCCCCCCCATCGGCTCAAGTAAACTTTAATAAAAAAATAATAAAACGCTGGCCGCTGCCGCCGCGGCAGCATGCACTGTCCCACGGGGCCCCCTCTGCCCGGCTGAGCCCCTCCGTGCCGGCTTTGAGAGGCGCGAAGGGAGAGTGTCTCCCTCGCGTCTCTGTTAAGCCCGCAGGGGCAGATGGGAAATTTCCCATCAGCCCCTGTGGGCTTAACAGAGACGCGAGGGGGCCCCGCGGGACAGTCCATGCTGCCGCGGCAGCAGAGGGGGCCCCGCGGTACAGTCCATGCTGCCGCGGCAGCAGCCAGCGGTTTTTTTTTTTATTTTATTTTAAAAAAGCTAACAATTTGTTCAATTTTTGTGGGCCCTTGCCAGCTGTGGGCCCTACGCCACGGCGTAGTTGGCGTATAGGTAAATCCGGCCCTGCTTGTAGGGCTGAGCTGGCCAGAGGCGTTGTAGAGTCTTGGATTTGTAGAATATCGCTTTGCCTGTAACTGTTATGTGTCTTGAAGGAGAGGTTTTGGTCAATGATGATGCTTAGGTATTTAAGCTCTTGGCATATATTTATTTGAATGTTGTTCATTTGTATGGTGGGTGGGGGGAGGCAAATGTGTTGTCTCTCATGATGAATAAGGCTTCTGTTTTTTCGTAACTGATTGAGAGATTTTTGGCTGTCAACTAGTGGTAAAAGTCAGCAAAGCAATCTTGAATCCTTGTGTATGATGGTTGCTTGGGGTGTAGTGCACAACATGATATCATTGACATAGATGTGGAAATCAATGTTGTGTGTTCTGATTATTTTGCAGTGGGGCTGGAGGTAAAGGTTGAAGAGGAATGCAGATAGAGTGGATCCTTGGGGAACTCCCTGTGTTTGTTGATAAGGGCTGGGGGTATTTGTTCCTTGTTTTATTTGTTGCTGTCTGTTAGAGAGATAAGAGTGGAACCATCTGTATTTTGTTTTTGGATTCCCATTGATTTCAAGTGCTGGAGGAGAGTTTTGTGGTCAATGGTATCGAATGCTACTGAGATGTTGAGAAAGATCAGTAGGAAGCCTTGGTTTGGGTCTTGTATGCCTCTGATGAGGTTGCTGATGAGTGTGGTCATCAGGGTTTCCACTACATGTAGAGGGGGGAATCCATGCTATTGTGGGTCCAAGAGAGAGTTGTTGTCAAGATGGTCCCGTAGTTGCAGTTGGATGGTCTTCTCAGTGACCTTTGCTAGGAAGGGGAGGCTGGCGATGGGTCTGAGGATGTAGGGTCTGATGGGTCAAGATTGGGTTTCTTCAGGATGGGCCGAATGGAGGAGAGTTTCAGGGGCTCAGGCATTTGTCCTTGTTGTAATACTGCTTGGGTTATTCTGGTAAGTAGAGGGCTGAGATCCGTCTTTGCTTCTTTGATCCAGTTGGCATGGCAGGGATCGAGGGGGGAGATAGTGCTGTTGATTGTTGTTAGGATGGATTTGATGTTATCTCTGATGATGGGGTGGAAGTGGTCCAGCAGGTAAGTGAAGATGTCTCTGGTGATAGTGTAGAGGGTCGTCCATTGGGTGGGGTGGGGTAGGATTGTTAACACAGGAGGAAAATCCAGTGGAACATGGCTTGTTCTCTGTGAACCACCCTCTGTAAGACAACAATTCAAGGTAACCCATCGTGACTTGTTTTTATAAAGGGGAAAGCAGAGTCGCCCTGTCTCCAGAGCTGGGGGTTACAAAAACATACATCTTGTTTCCTCATCATCCCTCCAGACCAGTCCATTCCAGACACATGGGTTATGCTTGCCTACCAGCAGTTGGAAACTGAGAACCATAGGTTTGATGATCCATGGTATAAAGGGTCCTGTGCAGCCCTACTCTCACCAGTATTTCTCAGGCTCCAGAAGATAGAGGTTGTATAAATCTGTGTGGTATGAAATGGATTGGAAGAAACTTGGATAAAGAAGTCTTTTTCAGTAAACTACTGCATGTAGGTTGGCAGTTGCCATCTGTGATGCCCTGGGGTGCAAAACCTGGTGGTACCAGGTCCCTCCTCTTCCATCCACCCACCCACAGAGATCGGTAGTTGGTTTGTTCAGCCTTGATGGAGTCCTCACCCCTGCATTTGGGAGAGGGGGCTAGGGAATGACATTGGAAGAATGAGACTAGTGGACGCAGGTCAGCTGTGGCCATCTAGAGCCCTAAGGTTCAGATCCCGGTGGTATTGGGTCCATCCCCCTTCCCCATGCAACCTCTGACCTTACCTTAGATTGGCTTGGGGAGTGGGTCTGGGAACCCATGGTGGAGGCCTTCCCCTCCTTCCTTCCTAGCCTTTGAGGAGGGGGCATGCGTTTGCTATGTAGCGCCAGACCGGAGCATGCGGTTTCCCTTCCTCCTTCCCAATTTGTGAAGGCAACCAGGAGAGATGTATGCCTTAAAGTTAAAGAAACTTGAGTACATAAGAACATAAGATATGCCATACTGTGTCAGGCCAAGGTCCATCAAGCCCAGTATCCTGTTTCCAACAGGGGCCAATCTAGGTCATATGTACTGTCACAAGGTAGACCTAGGGCAGCCCGAAAAAATGGAGATCAGCACGAATGATCAGAGGAAAAATGACAGGGTAAACAAAGTAATGTCAGAAGGTTGCTATAGACAACCCAGACACATGTGCGCAAGGCCAATGAAGACACACCCAGGTAGCAAAGAAAGGGGATTTGCTTTGCCTAATAGGGATCAGCTGGGTGGAGGTGGAGCTAGCAGATACGAGGATAAAATATGCTCCCAAACAGTTAGAAGGGGAGAGGAGTTGAGGCAACAAGGGTCACAACCAGAGAGACCGTGGCGAACACAGCTGAAGCCGCGGAGAGCATGGAGTTGGTATGAAAGAGAGAAAGAGAGTGAGAATGTGTTATCGGAACAACAAGGGAGCCAGCATAAAGGTCTGAGGGAAGCCAGAGACCTGACTGAAACATTTGGAAGTCAGCAGCCTGATAGCGTGTATGTGCCTGGAAGACAAGAGAAACGTGGGAAGACTGCCATAGCAGGTACCAGTGCAGGAAATAAAAGTAGAGGCTATTTGCTATCTGAAAGGGTAAAACCCTGGAGTCATAGAAATAGCCATACAAAGACAAGCTATATAGAGGCTGAGAATAACTTTTCCCCTGATTATAAAAACCCTAGGAGAAGAGAGATTTCCTTACCAGAAAAAGCTGAAGATTTCCCTAGTGATTGTGAGCTCCCAGCTTCTAGTAAAGTTCCGTCTAAAGCTTTGCAATTTAGGTCAGCTGAGCTAGACCTGAGCAGGCACAGAGCCTACCGTAATTACTCTACTAACAAACCAAACAAGGATTTGAGTTATCTACTGGGTTACCAGCAGGGGCAGAGCCCTGACAAGCTCAACTCAAAGCCATACGGTTTTACCCAGAGAGGCATTAGCTCAGAGGGAGAAAGAAACTTCCTGTGTGACGAAGCAAGCCAGTCGTACCTTTATCCAACAGCTGATATTAAAAGCATAAATACAGGTGAACAAGAATTGATGGAATGTGAGAGTTCAGAGGTGTCTATAGGTCCTGAACCAATGGACTGCTCTTTAACTGTGAGTGACCAGGAGTTTTCTCTGAGATAAATGACTTGATTATAACCAAAGTACCAGTGCTGTAACTTATGTGCTAATTGCTCTCACCCTCTTACAAACAGCCGACGTAAGCTGTGCTAGCTGCAAACAAAAGGAAAGCATACATAGGATAGTAAGGCTGTTTATTCATTTCTTTTGTTTGATGTTTGAAGCTGAAGTAAGCTATTTTTGTTAACCATTTGTCTTTTGTTATATGCCAAAGTTGGCTCTTATTTTGTGTTGCCAAAAGGAAAAGAAACCTCAAGGGACGGGGAATAAAACCCTAAACATAGAATTAAACTTGTTCTGTGATTTGTCTGAACTGAAGGCACAACTACTACCCTCAGGGAGCCCAGCAATACCGGTTCCCACCGATTGGGCTATGAGGGCATGACATAAATGGCGTAGGAATGAGGATAATTTTTCCGGTGGAATAACACTGATTTGCCTGAAAAAGTAAAAAGAAAAAGGGACATTGCTGAAAAGCAAGAAAAGTTTGGATCCAAGGCACAGTCTGAAGAAGATTCGGCTGGCAGAGCGGCCAGGGGCTGGAAAAGACCTTTTCTCACATGCTGAAGTCTGCCAGGAGACTAAGGTATTAGTAGCCTGGGTGGACAGGGACAGGATACCTGTGAGGAAAGAGGGTGCTATAACAAGGATAGAAAAACCTTCTTTTTGTACCGCACTTGGTGGGTCTTTCTCTTCTTATCTGTTTCAGGTGCAGAGGGAGGAAAAGGAAGATGGATCCTCAAGATATGTTAGCCTGGATGAATGAGCAGCAAGAGAAGCAAGCAAGAATGCTACAACACCTACAAGAGCAATACATGTCGGCTATGAAAGAACAGCAATGACCGTTACTGGAGGCAATGACTGCGCTACTGAAAAAGTCTCAAGGAGAAGGAGCAGCAGTACCGCAAGTAGAGATGAACACGGGTCTTGCTTTAAGACATTTAAGGCAGGAGGACAATCCCGATGACTTTATAGAGGCGTTTGAACGCATAGCTGGTAATTTGAAATGGCCTGCCGAGCAATGGGCGATGCGATTCGCCATGACTTTGAGTGGCGAGGCTTTATCTGCCTTTAAGGCCATGCCAGCTAGCCTAGCAAATAATTATAGTGAGATTAAGAAGGCAGTGAAAGATCGCCTTGGGCTTACCCCAAGACATTACAAAAGGTTATTTAGAGAGGCACTGATGTTGGAGAATGAGACTCCCAAAGCCTTATGCCAAAGGCTTAAAAGCCTAGCATATAAATGGTTAGACCCTGAAGGCAGAACACTTGAGTCTATTTTAGATGAAATTGTTTTAGAACAGTTTTTGTTAGCAATACCATCTGACATGAAAACATTCCTAACATTGCAAAATTGTTCTAATACAGAGGAAGCAGCTAAAATGGCTGAAGTATTTAAAGAAGCCAAACATGCGAGTACCTCTAACGTAGGCCTCTTAAAAGGCACAGGTGTGACTGGGATAGATGAATGCAAAAAGTATGCAAGAGTTAAAATGTATGAGTATGACCCTGGTAAGAATGAGTTAGGTAGGAACACCAGGAGGTGCTATAAATGTGGCAGACCCGGTCACGTTAAGAAGGAATGTCGAACTAAGACAGTTCTTATAGTAGGGGCAGAAAAACCAGTCCCAAAAGGAATATGTTTGCGGGTGCAAGTAGACGGAGCGGACGCTCTGGCTATACTTGACTCTGGGGCAGAACAAAGCTTAATCGCCCAAGAATTCTGGGAAACCTTGAAACAGTCTCACCCAGTAGCCCCAAAACAAATAGAAATAAAGTGTGTACATGGCGCACGGCTCCCCTATCCTTTATGCCAAGTAAATGTCAAAGCACTAGGGATAGAAAGGAAACTGCAGGTGGCAGTGGTTCCTGAGCTGCCACAAAAACTAATTTTAGGACGAGACTGGCCTTCTTTTCCAGGTGGACTGAGTCAGGGAATAGCTATGAAAGTAGGGTTGGTCTCTACTCGATCCCAAGCCCCCATAGCTGAATCCCGAGAACCCCCGGTAGAAGAAATAGAAACACCTAAAGAAGAGGGGGTCAAGGAGGCTCCTGAGGAGGAGGAGATAGAGGCAGAAGAGCTAAATTCGCTGCCTAACCATGATGGTCTGGGTCAGAGCCCAGCAGGGGAAGGAAAGAAAACCAAGGCTAAAAAGCGTCAGGAAAGAAGTAAGAGAGCCCAAGGAAGAAGGGAACTAGAAACAGGGGAAGGGTTACCCTGGGTCCCCGCTGCCCTCGTCCAAAAATTTCCATCTTTTCCGATGGAGCAAAGGGCAGATTTGGCACTTAAAAGAGCTTTCGAGTGGGCCCAGAAGGATCGCAATGTATTACCCCGATTCTTCCTGGATGAAAACATTTTATATAGAGAGGGCCTAGATCCCTATACAGGGGCTGTGAGAAAGCAACTAGTGGTGCCGGTAGCCTTTAAGGCAGTAGTTTTACGCTTGGCACATGACCATCCAGTTGGGGGACATAAAGGCATTCAAGGAACGCTTGATCAGATTTTAGCACGCTTTTATTGGCCGGGGGTATATCAGGAAACGAAACGCTACTGCGATTCTTGCCCCGCATGTCAGAGGGTTTCTGTATCAAAACCCAAGGCTGCGCCCATGATACCATTGCCCACCATAGCTGCACCCATTAGACGAATGGGAATGGACATCGTAGGCCCATTGATAAAAACGCCTAGGGGTTTTCAATATCTCTTAGTCATTGTAGACCATGCGACCCGGTTCCCATGGGCTATACCCCTCAGGAATATCTCAGCAAAAATCATAGCGCAGGAACTGATAAAATTGTTCTGCGAGGTGGGGTTTCCCCAAGAAATCTTGACGGATCAAGGTAGTAACTTTGTCTCAAGATACCTTGCTAGGGTTTGGGAGGCGTTTGGGATACGCCACATAAAAACGTCAGCGTACCATCCCCAGACCAATGGGTTGGTGGAGCGCACTAACCAGTCCATTAAACATTTATTACGAAGAGGACTAAGGAAGGGGGAGATGATGGAATGGGATACATTACTCCCATTTGTAATGTACGCCTGCCGAGAGCGAGTTCAAACCTCCTTAGGAGTATCCCCGTTTGAACTTTTATTTGGGAGGACTCCAAGGGGAGTATTAGATATCCTAAAAGATGAATTGGTGGAACCTAAGGTGCCAGAAGTAGGGATTCCACAGTTTTTAAAAGAGCTAAGGACGCGCCTGAGGAAAACATCCCAAGCTTCAGTGGAAAATCTGAATCGTAGCAAACAGCGCCAGAAACAATATTATGACAGGGACACACAGGCCAGAGAACTGGCAGCAGGCGACAAGGTCCTCATACAAGTGGCGGACCCAGGTCCGAGGTTCGAATCCCACTGGAAAGGCCCAGCTATGGTAATAAAGAAAGTAGGTTTTGTATCATACCTCGTGGAGAATGAAAAAGGACGTAGGCAAGTATACCACGTCAATGTACTAAAACCATGGAAGGAAAGGGTGGCCACAGCTAATTTGGCCTACCACGAGCTGCACTATAGAACCCCGCAAGGGATTACATGCTGTCCGCCAGAAACTGCGGCAGCAAGTAATATTTTAAGGGGGGGAATGTGTCACAAGGTAGACCTAGGGCAGCCCGAGAAAATGGAGATCAGCACGAATGATCAGAGGAAAAATGACAGGGTAAACAAAGTAATGTCAGAAGGTTGCTATAGACAACCCAGACACACGTGCACAAGGCCAATGAAGACACACCCAGGTAGCAAAGAAAGGGGATTTGCTTTGCCTAATAGGGATCAGCTGGGTGGAGGTGGAGCTAGCAGATACGAGGATAAAATATGCTCCCAAACAGTTAGAAGGGGAGAGGAGTTGAGGCAACAAGGGTCACAACCAGAGAGACCGTGGCGAACACAGCTGAAGCCGCAGAGAGCATGGAGTTGGTATGAAAGAGAGAAAGAGAGTGAGAATGTGTTATCGGAACAACAAGGGAGCCAGCATAAAGGTCTGAGGGAAGCCAGAGACCTGACTGAAACATTTGGAAGTCAGCAGCCTGATAGCGTGTATGTGCCTGGAAGACAAGAGAAACGTGGGAAGACTGCCATAGCAGGTACCAGTGCAGGAAATAAAAGTAGAGGCTATTTGCTATCTGAAAGGGTAAAACCCTGGAGTCATAGAAATAGCCATACAAAGACAAGCTATATAGAGGCTGAGAATAACTTTTCCCCTGATTATAAAAACCCTAGGAGAAGAGAGATTTCCTTACCAGAAAAAGCTGAAGATTTCCCTAGTGATTGTGAGCTCCCAGCTTCTAGTAAAGTTCCGTCTAAAGCTTTGCAATTTAGGTCAGCTGAGCTAGACCTGAGCAGGCACAGAGCCTACCGTAATTACTCTACTAACAAACCAAACAAGGATTTGAGTTATCTACTGGGTTACCAGCAGGGGCAGAGCCCTGACAAGCTCAACTCAAAGCCATACGGTTTTACCCAGAGAGGCATTAGCTCAGAGGGAGAAAGAAACTTCCTGTGTGACGAAGCAAGCCAGTCGTACCTTTATCCAACAGCTGATATTAAAAGCATAAATACAGGTGAACAAGAATTGATGGAATGTGAGAGTTCAGAGGTGTCTATAGGTCCTGAACCAATGGACTGCTCTTTAACTGTGAGTGACCAGGAGTTTTCTCTGAGATAAATGACTTGATTATAACCAAAGTACCAGTGCTGTAACTTATGTGCTAATTGCTCTCACCCTCTTACAAACAGCCGACGTAAGCTGTGCTAGCTGCAAACAAAAGGAAAGCATACATAGGATAGTAAGGCTGTTTATTCATTTCTTTTGTTTGATGTTTGAAGCTGAAGTAAGCTATTTTTGTTAACCATTTGTCTTTTGTTATATGCCAAAGTTGGCTCTTATTTTGTGTTGCCAAAAGGAAAAGAAACCTCAAGGGACGGGGAATAAAACCCTAAACATAGAATTAAACTTGTTCTGTGATTTGTCTGAACTGAAGGCACAACTACTACCCTCAGGGAGCCCAGCAATACCGGTTCCCACCGATTGGGCTATGAGGGCATGACAGTACCTAGCAGTTTCCCCAAAAGACACAGGTTCCACAATGCTTGTACTGGGTCAAGCATTGATATCCTGGGTCCCTTCTTAATAATGGTTTATGGACCTTTCCTCCAAGAACTTGTCCAAACCTTTTTTAAACCCAGCTACACTAACAGCCTTTACTACATCCGGTAACAAATTCCAGAGTTTGATTACATGTTGAGTGAAAAAATATTTTCTTTTATTAGTCTTAAATAGTTTACCCTGTAGCTTCATTGCATGTCCCCTAGTCTTTCTATATTCTGATAATGTAAACAATCGATCTACGTTTACCCGTTCCACTCCGTACATTAATTTATAGACTTCTATCATATCTCCCCTCAGCCATCTCTTTTCCAGGTTAAAGAGCCCTAACCTTTTTAGCCTTTCTTCATAGGAGTATCCTTCCATCCCCTTTACCGTTTTGGTGGCTCTTCTCTGTACCTTTTTTAATAACGCTATATCCTTTTTAATATACGGCGACCAAAATTGCACACAATATTCAAGGTGCGGTCTCACCATGGAACGATATAGAGGCATTATAATATCTTTTGTTTTATATTCCATTCCTTTCCTTATCATACCTAGCATTCTATTTGCTCTCTTGGCCGCCGCTGCACACTGGGCCGAGGGTTTTTTTTTTTTTTTTTTAAATAAAATTTATATACATCAATGAAGAAAAATTACAAGCAAAAAGAATATACACATCTAATATCCCACACAAGTACATATCCAAAATAGTCCACATCAAGGAGGGGTGCGGTATTAAATATTAAGCAGCTTGAATGGCCCCGAATAATTAAACAAAAGTCTCCTTTTTCTAACTCAGAGTCAAGAAAACACTTACAAGAAAAAACAAAAACAACATGGAAATTTAAGGTAAAAGGATGCCCCCAGAGCTAAAACCCGTGGACGCAGTTCCAAAAAGGCCTTGCGTCGCTTCTGGGTTGCCCGGGAGACATCAGGGAAAATTTGAATTGCATGGCCACAAAATTTCTCATTCTTTTTGGGGAAATAGGCACGTAACACCTTTTCCTTATCCATCTCAGATAAAAATATTACCAACAATGTAGCTCTTGAGGAAATCTCTTCACTCTCAGATTCAATAAAATGTGAAATATCTAAAGAAGAGGAAACCACACGATCAAACTGAAGACCAGCCTCTCCTGCTTCCCCACCCATATCTATCTTTCCTTTAGGAACATAATAAATCTTGGAAACATTAATAGAATCAACTTCTGTATACATCAGCACCTCCTTAAGATATTTATGAAAAAGTATCAAAGGCGACAGATAGTGTGTTTGAGGGAAATTTAACAAGCGTAAATTCTTTGACCTAATGGAATTTTCCAAGAACTCATCTTGCCTGTGTAATGCAAAGGAGTCTTGCGTACGTTTTCCACAAACAGCCTTATAGGATAAATCCTTTGACTCCTGCACTACTGACCACTTTTCCAGCGAAGCAATTCTGTTTTCGTGATCCGATAGTTTCACCACCGTTTCCTTAGAAAATTCAGAAACTTTCTTTAAAGAGAGTCCAAGAGCCGACTCCATCCGAGACACAATTGCCCATATATCTTTTAAAGAAACGTTCTCTGGTGGTACTTGAGATTCCCCAACAACAGGAAAATTAATTACTGAAGGCAAAGATGGAGGTAAATCTGAGGTGGAATCAATTTTCAAAAACGTAGAGGGCAGAATAACTAGGCCCGGGTCGGCCCCCACCACATCCACCTGTGGAGCGGCCTCCCCAGAGATGTACTCAGACTCCAAGCAGGGCGGAGACGAACCCGTTTCACGGAGAGAAGACACAGATAACGAGGTACTCACACCAGAAACATCAGGTCCACCATCCTTTAATGTCAAGGTAGAAGGAGAAGGATCACTCACCCGGACGTGGGCGTCCATCGGTCCAACAACCTTAACAGCTTTAACTTGAGCAATAGGCGGGTACTTCTTTTTCCTTTTCCCCATCCCAGGGAACGCTTCTCACACCTACGTGCACCGAAGGGGCACCAAAGGGGCGTGGCCTGCCCCTTTGGACACGCCCCTTCGGTGCACGCCCCCGGGAGACGCCCGCGACCGCGTCCCGCGGTAGGGCAGTAGATTTTATAGCCCTCAGCTACACAGCAGGTGATCAATCAGTGCAGCAGCTAGCGTCGGGAACCACTCAGGCAGGCAGTCCAAGGTAAATTAAAGAAATCCACACACCTCGGCGTCCCGCGGTAGGGCAGTAGATTTTATAGCCCTCAGCTACACAGCAGGTGATCAATCAGTGCAGCAGCTAGCGTCGGGAACCACTCAGGCAGGCAGTCCAAGGTAAATTAAAGAAATCCACACACCTCGGCGTCCCGCGGTAGGGCAGTAGATTTTATAGCCCTCAGCTACACAGCAGGTGATCAATCAGTGCAGCAGCTAGCGTCGGGAACCACTCAGGCAGGCAGTCCAAGGTAAATTAAAGAAATCCACACACCTCGGCGTCCCGCGGTAGGGCAGTAGATTTTATAGCCCTCAGCTACACAGCAGGTGATCAATCAGTGCAGCAACTAGCGTCGGGAACCACTCAGGCAGGCAGTCCAAGGTAAATTAAAGAAATCCACACACCTCGGCGTCCCGCGGTAGGGCAGTAGATTTTATAGCCCTCAGGTACACAGCAGGTGATCAATCAGTGCAGCAGCTAGCGTCGGGAACCACTCAGGCAGGCAGTCCAAGGTAAATTAAAGAAATCCACACACATCCGGGGCGAGGGTTTTAACATGTTATCTACAATGACGCCTAAATCTTTTTCCTGGGTGGTGGTTCCTAATCTGGAACCTTGCATCTTGTAACCATAGTTTGGGTTGTTCTTCCTTAGGTGCATAACTTTGCACTTGTCCACATTAAATTTCATCTGTCATTTTGATGCCCAGTCTTCCAATTTATCAAAATCCTCTTGCAATTTTCCACAATCCTCATGGGTTTTAACAACTTTAAATAGTTTTGTGTCGTCAGCAAATTTGATAACCTCACTCGTTATTCCCTTTTCCAGGTCATTTATGATTATGTCAAAAAGCAGCGGACCCAGCACAGATCCCTGGGGTACACTACTATTCACCTTTCTCCATTGGGAAAATTGGCCATTTAGCCCTACCCTCTGCTTTCTATCTTTTAATCAGTTCCTGATCCACAATAGTACACTGCCTCCTATCCCATGACTCTTTAGTTTTGCCAAAGGTCTCTGATGAGGGACCTTGTCAAAGGCTTTCTGAAAGTCCAGATACACTATATCAACCGACTCACCTTTGTCCACCTGTTTATTCACACCTTCAAAAAAACATAACAGATTAGTAAGACAAGATATTCCTTGTCTAAAGCTATGTTGGCTGTCTCCCATTAGGCCATGACTATCTACATGCTGAGTAATTTTGTTCTTTTTGATGCATTCTACCATTTTTCATGGTACTGACGTCAGGTTCACCCCTGGAATCCTTTTTAAAAATTGGCGTTACATTGGCGATCCTCCAATCTTCAGGTATTACAGATGATTTTAATGATAGATCACAGATTACTAATAGTAGGTCTGCAGTCTCATATTTGTGGGAGGAGTGGTCTAGTGGTTAGGACAAGGTACTTCAGGCCGGAGGGCCGGGGGTTCAAGTCCCACCTGGGGACAGCAATCTCAGGCCGGAGGGACTGGGACTTCTAGTCCTGTAGGCACTCCTTGTGGTCTTGGGCAAGCCACTTAACCCTCCATTGCCCATGTTCCCTGTAAGTATTAGTGTATGTGTCTCATATCCCCTCGTGTTAAATGTATCCCCCAATTGACTTCTTTGACCCGGTGAAAAGCGGGATATAAATACAGCTAAATAAATAAATACAGCTAAATAAATAAATATTTCAGTTCTTTCAACACCCTTGGATGTATACCATCTGGCCCAGGTGATTTGCTACTCTTCAGTTTATCTAATAATTGTAATACATCTTCCCGATGTATCGATATTTCCTTCAATTCTTCCGCACCTTTAAATACCACTTCAGTCATGGGTAACATCCCTACATCTTCCTCAGTAAAGACCGAAGCAAAGAATTCATTCAGTCTCTCCGCTATCGCCTTGTCGCCTCTTAGTGCCCCTTTAACCTCTCTATCATCTAATGGACCAACTGACTCTCTCACAGGATTTTTGCTACGCGTGTACTTGAAAAAGTCTTTATTTTGCGTTTTTGCTTCCTCAGCAAGCTTCTTCTCAAATTCTCCCTTTGCCTGCCTTATCACAATGCCTTGCATTTGACTTGCCAGTGCTTGTGCTGTTTCCAGGTTTCGTCGTTTGGCTCTTTTTTCCATTTCCTGAAAGATGCTTTTTTGGCAACAACAGCCTCTCTCACCCCACCTTTAAACCATGCTGGCAGTTTTTTGGACTTCCTTCCACTTTTCTTAAAGCATGGAATTCAGCTGGTCTGGGCTTCCAAAATAGTAGTTTTCAACAACACCCAAGCTTGTTGTAAGTCTTTAACCTTTGCAACTGCTCCTTTTAGTTTTTTCTTAACTATTTTCCTCATTTTATCATAGTCTCCCTTTCGAAAGTTAAAAGGTAGTACTGTGGATTTCCTTACTATCCCTCCTCCACTAAATAAATCAAACACGATCATGCTATGATCACTATTGCCAAGTGGCCCCAACACCCCTATCTCTTGAACCAGATCTGGTGTTCCACTAATGGCTAGGTCCAATATGGCTTCCCCTCTGGTCGGTTCATGTTTCAAGGTAAGCTGGTAAGCTCCCGATGGCTTGAAGCTTCCCTGGTAGCCTTCGGCGTGGCACGGGAGGGGGGGGGGAATGCTGGCAGACATCTTCTTGAGTCGGGGATTTGCCGAGGCCACGCATGCTATGATGCTCAGTTCACCATGCTGAGGCAGGTCATTCACTAGGTGTAATCCCTCTTTGTGCGTTGAGACTGGCACAACATGCGCTCCACCCAGGAAAAAGATTTAGGTGTCATTGTGGATAACATGTTAAAACCCTCGGCCTAGTGTGCAGCGGCGGCCAAGAGAGCAAATAGGATGCTAGGTATCATAAGGAAAGGAATGGAAAATAAAACAAAGGATATTATAATGCCTCTATATTGTTCCATGGTGAGACCGCACCTTGAATATTGTGTGCAATTCTGGTCACCGTATCTTAAAAAGGATATAGCGTTATTAGAAAAGGTTCAGAGAAGAGCCACCAAAATGGTAAAGGGGATGGAAGGATACCCCTATGAAGAAAGGCTAAAAAGGTTAGGGCTCTTTAACCTGTAAAAGAGACAGCTGAGGGGAGATATGATAGAAGTCTATAAATTAATGAACGGAGTGGAACGGGCAAACGTAGATCGATTGTTTACATTATCAGAATATAGAAAGACTAGGGGACATGCAATGAAGCTACAAGGTAAACTATTTAAGACTAATAAAAGAAAATAATTTTTCACTTAACGTGTAATCAGACTCTGGAATTTGTTACCGGAGGATGTTGTAAAGGCTGTTAGTGTAGCTGGGTTTAAAAAAGGTTTGGCCAAGTTCCTGGAGGAAAGGCCCATAAACCATTATTAAGGAGGGACCCAGGATATCAATGCTTGACCCAATACAAGCATTGTGGAACCTGTGTCTTTTGGGGAAACTGCTAGGTACGTATGACCTAGATTGACCACTGTTGGAAACAGGATACTGGGCTTCATGGACCTTGGTCTGACCCAGTATGGCATATCTTATGTTCTTATGTTATGTTCTTAATCAAGTGAGGAGGCGAGGGCGTGCTTGTCGGGCTCTGTGGCATTATCCAAATGGATAGTATTGGACTTCTGCTTGGTTGGACATATACTTTGTGAGACCCAGGCCTTGCTTTGGCTTTGAAGGGAGTTGAGGCTTTCTTTCTTTCCATCACGGTAGGGGGGCCCTAGTGTCGACAGTTGTGCACCAGTGGAATCCACATTGTCTCCTGGTCTGAAAACTGGCATTTCTAGGAGCAGATCTATCACTTTCGCCCATGGAGGGTTAAGATGGGCTCTTTGCAGGTACAGACGCTATTTTCTTTCAACACTCTGCGATAGAAAACCCTAAAGAAAACCCAACACCTTTCTTTGATTGATTTTTACCTGTTAATTTTCTTTCCTTAAGCCCCGTTAATCCAGTCCAGGACCCGCCCTGTATTCTTTTGGTTTGCTACTGGCCTTAGGTGACAGAAAGAGTGCTGAGGCAAAATATAAGCAAACCAACCAAAAATTGCTGGAAGGTAGTGAGCACAAATGCTCACAGTCTAGACAAAAGCTTCCCTGACCTGGAAGCCCTTACGGTGGATATGGACTTAGAAACTGTGGCCATTTTGGAAATATGGTTCAATGAGTCTCATGAATGGAACATTGCTATACCTGGCTATAATCTATTTAAAAGGAATAGAGAGGGTAGGAAAAAAGGAGTAACAGTACCCTTTGTCAAAAAGAATACTAAAGCAGCTGAAATACAGGGGGATGTGCAGAAAAGAAGTAGTGCCTTGTTTCTTTTGGAAAAAGGAGATGGCACTACCATCCACACTGGTGTAGACTACAGAACTTCAACTCAAATGGAAAAATGGATAGACTTGATCAATGATATTACAAAGGTGTCAATGAAAGGAGAAATGATGATACTGGGTGACTTTAATCTGCCAGATGTGGATTGGAATATCTCATCTGCAAATCTGGAAAAAGATCGTGGACGCCTTACAAGGGGCTTTGCTCAGACAAATGGTGATGGAACCCACCATGGAAGAATCAATGCTGTATCTCTAAAGGTAAAAAGGGGACTGTTGTAGTTGTTATGGAAGGACAGACTAGATAGGCCATGTGGTTTTTTTTCTGTCGTCATATTTCTATGTTTCTATGTTTCTACTTACCAATGATGATAGTGTGTCTGGGCGGGTGTCCACTTAAGCAGGAGTGATCACCGTTTAGTGTGGTTTGAAGTAAAACCCATGGCAAGAACCAATCACAGCAAACATAAAATCCTAGATTTCAAAAATGCTGACTTCAGTAAAATGGGAAAGAACCTAAAGGAGGAGCTGACAGGGTGGGGAGGAGATAAGGGAAATGGAAGGACAGTGGGTTTAAACTGAAAGAGGCTATAAAAAGGGCAAAAGATCTATATATAAAGAAAGTAAATAAACCAAGAAAAAAACAAAAACAATGAGGTTCTCCAAAAAGGTGTCTGCAAAAATAAAGGCAAAAACCACAGCTTTCTCATATTTAGAAGATCGCAAAAAGAAGAACACAGAAAAGTGCTGAACTATGAAAGTAAGGGCCCAATATTTGAAAGACATTTACACGGTTTATAGCCATGGAAACCGTGTAAATGCCTTAAATTGGCGTACTCAATGGCACTTACATGGTTAATGCCATTGAATATTCCCTTCTAACCCAACTACATGCCCTGATTCTATGCGGTTAGCATTGGGGCGTGTTGGGGGCGTTCCAGGAGGGAGAAGAGGTAGAGACTGTCACTAACTGGGTAGTGGTGATATTGCACTGCTACTCTGTTAGTGATCAGCAGGTTAAACTGGGCGTAGCAAAGCTGGCCTAGTTTTACCCACAGAAGCTGACTGGGTAGAAGTGCAATATCACCGCTACCTGGTTAGCTTCAGCACCTCTCGGGCATGTGTGGCAACCCCAGATATTTAGTGCCATTGCCGTGACATTGAATATCTGGGGTTAGGGGTCGGCAGGCAGGGCTACGTGCCGTAGTGGCGCATAGCCTGCCCAATTCAATATCATGCTCTAAATGTCCAGAATCAGTTTCCATAATCAAACTTGGATGAGTATTCTGACGATTAGAAGGAATGAGTGAAAAGGTTCAAGGGAAGTAAGCAACAGAATTTGCAAACAAGAAAAAAATAAATCTCTTCAAAGAATTAGATCAGCAAACAAGAAAAAACAAGTGGCAAATACACAAATACAGTGGGAAAAACTTCAGGAACTCTGGGCTTCTTTTATGAAGCAGCTCTTGTGGTCACCGTGTGTTAGGTGTGTCCATGCCTCGTGTTATTCAATGGGACGCAGGCACACTTATCGCACGGTCGCTGCTAGCACTGCTTCATAAAAGAAGCCCTTTGTTCACCAAAACTAGGCACATGACTGGTTCAGGAGAAGTGAACTGAAACTATAGGATGAGAGATTGATAGGTGCAGCCCAGGACAGTGGATTATAGACAAGATGGTTTACAGTGAGCATTTAAAAAACTGGCAAAACAGACATGTTGATTCTGTAAGAAAGAGCTGAAAACAGTGACTCACCACATAGCTGTCTGTGAAGTTCTAAGGCAGAACATTTCTAGACAGAAAAGCACAATGCGCGTCTCATTCACTGGAAACTCAACAAATACTACAATATCACTGTGCCTGAACAGCACCGGAATCACGATGCCAAGAAAATTACAAAGAATGAAGAAGTTATGATTTCCTGGGATATTTCCATTCTGACCAATTAAAAGCTGGATGCAAAGAAGCCAGACATAGTAGTAAAGAAGAACACCAGAACGCCATTCATCATAGAAGCATCATTCAAAAGCAACTATTCTGTGAATTGTGCTGAGAGGGAGAAGATCTTCAAATGCCAAGAAATGCAGTCAGTAACCAAGAAAAGGTGGCAAAAAGATACCGAGATATTTCACATTGTGTTGGGTGACACAGGTTTGATTATGAGGAACTTTCAAGCACATCCTAATAAATTACCCATACATTTTACATCTTACAACTCCAGAAGGAGGCTCTCTTTGGCATGATTCAAGTACAACACCAAGCAATAGCAGTAAATTTGAAAGGCTGAGATCACATAACCTGGCTTAGGAGTGAGGTTCATGAATGTCATGGTATGCACAATATTCACCCACTTGGAGAAATTTCCCCAAATGAATACCAGATGAAGCTGAAAGAGGCAAAGAGAAATCATGATGGCAAAAACATTTGTGGAATTAAAAATGGCTAGAGATGTAAAGCAAGGATACAAGACCTTTTTACAGGTATATTAGGGAGAGGAAGAAGTCAAGAGATGGAATTGTAAGCCTCAAAAGTGCTGAGGAGCAATTTGTGGAAAGTGACCTGGAAAAAGTGGAAATGCTAAACAAATACTTCTGTCCCATGTTCACAAATCAAAATCCTGTAGAAGGACCGCGTATGATTGACAAAGACATTTATGGGGTTGCAGTAGATATCACATCATTCACGGTAGAAGATGTTTATGAACAGTTTGCAAAACTGAAAATGGTCAAGGTCAGGATACCTGATAAGATATATCCCAGGATACTGAGAGAGCTCAGAAAGGCTCTGGTGGGACCTATAAAGGATGTATTTAATAGGTCCTTGGAGATAGGGAAGGTTCCGCAGGATATGAGAAGGGCTGGTGTAGTCCCTCTTCACAAAAGTGGTAACAGAAGACGTGACAAGCTATAGGCTGGTAAGCCTTACCTCAGTGATGGAAAAGGTAATGGAGGCACTGCTAAAAGAAAGGATAGTGAACTTTCTTGAAGCAAATGGGTTGCATAGTCCAAGGCAACATGGTTTCATCAAAGAACTTTTAAGCCAAACAAATCTGATTGACTTCTTTGTCTGGGTGACTAGAGAACTAGATCATGGGCTTGTGATAGATGTGATCTATTTAGACTTTAGCAAAGCCTTTGATACTGTTCCACACAGGAGGCTTATGAATAAACTGAGCAGCCTAGGGATGGGTTCCAAGGTGGTGAACTGGATCAGAAATTAGCTGACTGACAGATGGCAGAGGGTGGTAGTAAATGGAATTCACTTAGAAGAAAGGAAGATGAGTAGTGAAGTGCCTCAGGGACTGGTCCTGAGACAAGTACTGTTCAATGTGTGTGTAAGTGATATTGCCAAAGGGTTGAAAGGAAAAGCTTACTTTTTTGTTGATGACATGAAGATTTGCAACAGAGTGGATACCTTGGAGGGTGTAGACAACATGAGAAAAGATCTACAAAAATTAGAAGAATGGAAGCTAAGTTTTAATTTGAATAAGTGCAGAGTGATGCACTGGGGATGCAGAAATCCAAAGGAGCAGTATGTAATAGAAGGCAAGAGACTGGGGTGCATGGACCATGAGAGGGATCGCGGGGTGGTAGCATCTGAGGATTGCAAGCTGGCAAAATAATGTAACAAAGAGCTAGTCAAAAATCAGAAAGATGGTAAGCTGCATACGGAGAGGAATAACTAGCAGAAAGGAAATGGTATTAATGCCCTTGTGCAAGTCATTGGTGAGGCCTCAATTGGAGTACTGTGTTCAGATTTGTAGACCATGGGGCATGTTTACTAAACTGCGGTAATGCCATTTGCATTAGGTTCCGCGGTAAAGGTATGGATGCCCATATAAAGGCATGGGTGGTGCATCATCACGGCAAGCTGTGTGAGACAACGCGCAATACAGGGCACCTTGGGCTAAGGCGCAGTACAAAGCACCGCACAAGGTACCTAGCGTAAGGCGCCCTACAAAGTGCCGAAACCCAAGGTGCCCCAGGTCCAGGTGCTATAATGATTATGCTAAAGTGGCCAAAGATATGGTGCCGTAGGGGCAGTAAGGTGGCCCAAGTTTGTAAGCATGAAATGTAAGGCTGAAACACAGATGTAACCCTAACACTGTACCGAGCACCAAGCAAAGGCAATGGACAAGTGATGGAAGGAAGAAGAGGTGGGAGCTGATGGACCCGCCCAGTCTGCGTGCAGCCTATGTGGCAGCTGGTAAAGTGGACAAACCTATCGTAGGCAGATGTACATTTGCACAGGGTGCCTGCCATGTAAACTGTCACAATGACAGTGGGTGGCAGAGGCTGGGGATACGTGTCCACCAGTGGAGGTAGAGGTGGCAAGACAAGTGCAATGATAGGAGGACAGAGGAGTAGTAGTGCTATGCCGAGAAGACACAGGAGAGGCAAGCATGAAGAGTCGCAATGCAGAAAAGGGTACCAGTGTAGGACATGGGGTAGCAGCCTGCACATGAAGACAGGATGCCACACAGCTGACACACGCAGTTAGACGGACAGAAGGATGTTTGGCAACTTTGATGAGGGTACTATGGGCTGGCAGCACAGATCCGCAGAGATATGACTGTCCAAAGGAATGACAAGTAGTTGCATAGGACAGGCATAAAAAATGAGAACAAACAGAAATCGAACCCATGACCAGTGGGCAGAAAGTCAGTGAACAAACCAGTAAGCTACACCACCATGTTGATTTCCACAGCAATGTCTGCATACAAGAACACTGCAGGACACCACACAAAACGCCTGTTGTGTGCCAGGATAGGGCAACCCCACCAGCATCCATGATGCAACACAAATGCAGAACAGACGTCCACAGCTGATATCGCAGTCTGTAAGTGGGACAAGAGACACAGATAAACATATGCACACACGAAATGGAATGCCATGAACATAGCATGCCAAGGAGCGAAGATCCAAAATAGAAAGGGTGGCAGGGGCCTGCAGACGGGATAGCCGTGTGCATGGTCAGTGGACCAGGGCAAAACGGGGAATTGAACCAAAAAGGAGCACATGAGACTCGAACCTACACAACAACGTGTCCAACAACAGCATCACCAATCCCCTAAGCCAACTGCTCATTTGGATAGCATGATGATAAGAACCATATGTAACAGCTAATATGTGAAAGATAGGCTGCATAGAGGGCACACTGTGGTGCACAGCAAAGAGAAGGGAGGGTATGCGGAGAGGTGACAAAGTTGCAGCCATTGCATGGTAAGGTTAGCAGAATACAAGAAGAGAAGAGGAATGGAACATGCTGGGATCAAACCCACAACCTATGGTGGCCCAATGCATGCCTCTAACCACTATACCAAACAACCACATCAACTGCAATGCTAATATGTACCACTAAATGGAATGTGTGTATGGAAGGTCATAGCACTGTGTGAGGCGGCAGATGGCTGGCACACAGGCAACTGCCAGTGGTCCAGGATGGTCAGTGTGGTGATGCAGTAGCAGAGACAAATGTCTGTACAAAATGTCACACCAAAGCCACTGGTCCGTCAACAGATGAGGAGCAAGACAGATCATGTCCAGGAGATGCATGGTGTGCACATGTACACAGTGGGTGCTGCATGTGGAAGACCAAACATACAGGAGTCATGAAATATCCACAAAGGCATACGTGCCTGGCAATACAGGACACACAAGCCAGGAAAAGCATATACAGCTAGATGTCTGCTAGTCTACACACGGATATATGTAATGGGTGTCAGAGCCTGGCCATGATATCAAGCAAAACAGTGTACATGGCAACATAACCCTCAGAATGTACATCAAATGGTGACAATGATTAACTTGACCCCATCAGAGCAATGCAGGGAATGTGGCCTGATAAATACTACATGGGGAATTAAATTCTGGTCCCCAGGTATGCAGACCAGTGTGAGAACCATAGTGCCACACCAACACATAAACAGCTCTGCAGTGGATGATGTGTAGACAAGGAAGCAGGCGCATATCCAATCAGTCCCGCAGCCACCGCCAGCACCAGTGCCAACGAACACCAATGCCAGCTATGTCCGACACATACATCCCAGGTGGGGATGTAGAGGCAGCAGCCTGGGCATGCATGTGCCCAAGTAGTAGAGATGCCCACCCACAAGAAGCCACAATGCTCCAAGAAAGACGACATCCAACTGTACAGGCACATGGGAGCGATGAAGGTACCTGGGTTAAAATGGAATATGTATGTGACCATCAGTGAAACCATCTGTGCATAGGAATGCAGCAGCAGAACATCCAATACACTACACACATGTTGTGTATGATAGAAAACACCCATTGGGCAATGACCTGAAAGGTCGACTGGCGACACAGTGATGTGAATGAACCAGATGGCACTGACGTGCGCTGTCTGCATCATCATGGGAATAGCACAGGAACACACAACTAACAGGGGGCATGGTCCAGGCAGGTGCACCAAGCTGCCCACATAACCAGAAGGCAATAGGGTCGGAACAGAGGATACATAGATGTAATGCCATGCTGCCATACAGTAATGTAGATCTGCAGTGCACAGGCAAATGCAGAATCATTAACAAAATGTCATGTCTCAATGTCCCAGCACCAGCCCTCAACTGTGTAGACCATATGTGTGTGTATCAATGGGTCCCACAGCAGTGTAGATGGCCAGTCAAAAGTCCGTGATGTGTGTGAAAATCAGCAGACATCAGTTACACATGTATAGAAACACCTTTAATGACCAAATGGGAGAAATAACAGTTACACAAGGCCAAATGAGGACATGGAAACAGGTAGGAGATGCACATGTTGCCAAAGAACAAACATAGCCGAACCTCACAGACAGCAGAAGGCCTGATGCAATGGTGTTGTGGATACAGAAGCATCACAGATATGCCAATGAACAGGGGATGCACAACCTAAGGCAGAAAAATGAGACACCCCCCGCCCCACAGCTAAGGTAATGATGCAATGTCAGTGCCACAATGCTATGTCATACGGAGGTATGGGCACACATGCATTGATGGGGAGGTAAATCAATGTACAGCGGCATATCTGTTGAGGAACCACACACAATAACATGTATGTGGAGTTAGAACAAAAGGACAAAAATGGTGCACTAACCCACACAGAATCCATGTAGGCACATGCACCATTGCAAACCTGGAATCAGGCAGATGCACATGCACTGTGTATGTGAAATCATGACAGAGTGCTGCCCCAGATGAACTGTAACACCCCCTGCAAGGGTCAAACAGCAATCACAGATGGTGGCACGCATCACAGTGGTGTGGTGGCAAACAGTTTGTCATGTCCAAGTACAAGGTAGCCAGACATAGCAACAGGGCCTACAGGATGTTCCCCACCGTGGCACACACGTGGCTGCATGCAACTGTCCATACAAACATATGTAGATATACTGCACTACAGGTCACACACATGGGCCACACACATCAACACATTTTCAGATGCACAACATACAGTATGTGACATCCAGCTGTACATGTTCGGACCAGTACACATTGTCCACAGTGAAAATGTCATCCGAAAGTACACATGTCCCGGTATAGCTGTCACAGATCCATGGGCATGCAAGGTTATGTGTGACAACCCAGTGTGCCACAGTAATGCAGACTGTACTGCGTGTCCATCGCAATGACCACCACACACAGCAAGAGTACGGCAGCATGTTGTGTCAGTTGACCCTGTTCGGCACAAAGTATTAGTCAAACAATAATGTCCATTATAGGCGTGTGTCCCACTCGCTGAGGCCCATCACCCAATGGCACCATCCCTCAGGGATCGTTGCATGGAGGTGCTCAATCCACCAATGGTACTGTGATGGGTAGGCCAGCTGCAGTGTAGACGATATGCTGTGTGTGTTCGCTGTGCCCTGTGATAGAGGAAGGAGAAACAGGTCATGGTATGCTGTACACAAAATAAGGTTACAATGGAGAGAGAAAAAACACAATATGTACATAATGAGATCTCAGACATGTATACAGGACACGATCACAACACATAGCACAGTGCGTGTTGCCCACAGCTGGAGATGGCACGGCCGACCAGGTTGCCATCTCGACATGGCCATGTCTATGGCCATGTAACAGAGGCTACCCAGTGGGCCACAGCATGTCCAGCAGTGTTGGTGTACACAGATCCCACAGAGGTCCACGACAAAACAAACAGCCCATAAGAAACATCTGAAGTGTGATGTGAGTCAAAACAGTTCAAACATGCAACGTTACCGTCTGTGTGCAGCAGGTGTCCGATAGGGACTGTCTGAGGCAGGAAAAGGCCACAAGAGGTCACAGTAAAGGTAGGGTATGTCACTGGAATGCGTGGAATCACCATGGCCACATGTCGAGCAGGCAGTGCCACATGTTCAAGGTCTGGCGAGATCCGGGAAATGGAAGCGTTGATGCATAGTGGACTGGCAGCAAACAGAAGACAGGTCAGTAGAAAACATAGAAGATGTGTAAATACGTGCGCACAATGTACACAAGGGCACCAGCACAGGGTTAGAGATAGAGCAGTGAGCACCACTGCACAGGTGTCCAGCCATATCCCATCACCAGACAATGCACAACGGTAGCAGAGTGTGCCGTCACATAGACACGTCCCAAAAATGCAGACACACACACACAGTGAGATGGGGAGAGCATGCCGCCAGTGGCATACATTCCCTGTAAGCCCAAGCTGAGACCAGTGGAGACAAGCATCACAGTCCATGCAAGGAGACACAGATGTTGTATAATGGCACAATGCTAGGGAAGGGGTGTATGTGCTGCCTGCCACCACCACACCCTGTACCTGCAGACACACACAGCTCTGTCACAGTTGCCACAAATACAGTTGTGAAAACCAAGAACCTGACCTGAACTAATGGCCATATGGTTGCCAAACCGAACATGTGGGGTATGGAGGCACAGGCCAAACAGGTGAACAACAACATATGTGCAATGGACAGAGAACAACAGAAATGTGCTATGCCGCAGTGCCCCCACAGTACATATACTGCTATGTTCACCCAACACAGTACATATACTGCTATGTTCACCCAACACAGTCACCTGCAGGTTGAAGGACGTACTCACAAGTACCACCGCACTGCTGCGATGGCCAGGAACATTGGCTACTCCTGGGGATATAAAGACAGAAGGGAAACATACATATGTGCAGAGAGAGGCCAGAAACAGACACGGCAGCATGTACATGTAGGCAAATATGCATATCACCACATATGCAGGACTTACATGAGAACAGCTCCTCGATCAGACGTTGCCTGGCTGCCGTCCCCACACGTGTGTCACCACGGCCACCTGCAGGAGGGCACAGTGGATCCTCCTCAAGATCCTCATTAATGTCGACTGAGATATTGTACCTAAGTGCAATGTTGTGTAGGATGCAACAGGCCAGAATGATCTGTGCCACAGTCATGGGTTTGTATTGTAAGGCCCCACCGGTCCTATCCAGACACCTGAAGCAACTCTTCAAAATGCCAAAGGTGCGCTCGATGACTGAGTGGCTGGAGGCATGGGCCTCATTGTACCTCCTCTCTGCATGTGTCCATGGAAGACGCACTGGGGTCAGCAGCCAGGCACGACAGCCATATCCCACATCACCTGCAGATAGAAATGTGATAAGGTCAATCATGAACTTGTGGTCACACAAGTGCGCAGAAGCATCTACGTGCGAAAGGTCAACAGATACATGACGACACACACAGATGGCATCTCATAATGGCACATGGCAGCTGTGCACCAACGTTTGGGGGTGTGGAATACATGACATGGGGGTGGGGCAATGAAGGCAGCACACATCAACAGTAACCAGACCAATCACATCACCAACCACCTGCAGCCCACACCCACGAGTGGCATCCCTGAACGCAGCAGGCGGATACATGGCAGTGCCCCAGGAATGGGACAGAGACCAGCATGCATGCAATAATGTGACGGCTATGGTATAGTTCACACACACATGCTGGCACAGTAACATATACAGTAGGAGTGTAGCCAATACAGGTGAAACTACACACCAATGCTGGCCAACACAGAGCAGACATGTGGGATGCAACGTTGCATCCACTGGCAAGTTAAATGCAAAGCATTGATAAGGCAGGCAAAATGGGAATTTGAGAAGAAACTTGCCACGGAAGCAAAAACACGAAATAAAGACTTTTTCAAGTACATTCATAGCAAAAGGCCTGTGAGAGAGTCAATTGGACCATTAGATGATAGAGGGGTAAAAGGGGCAGTAAGAGGAAACAAGGCTATAGCAGAGAGACTGAATGAATTCTTTGCTTCGGTCTTTACTGAGGAAGATGTAGGGATGTTACCCAAGACTGAAGTGGTATTTAAAGGTGATACTGCAGAGGAATTGAGAGAAATATCGCTACACCGGGAAGTATTTGTGATAAACTGAATAGTAGCAAATCACCTGGACCGGATGGTATACATCCCAGAGTGTTGAAAGAACTGAAATATGAGATTGCAGACCTGCTATTGGTAATCTGTGAACTTTCATTAAAATCATCTGTAATACCTGAAGATTGGAGGGTCGCCAACGTAACACCAATTTTTAAAAAGGGTTCCAGGGTGACCCAGGAAATTACAGACCGGTGAGCCTGACGTCAGTACCAGGGAAAATGGTAGAAACCATCATAAAGAACAAAATTATGCAGCATGTAGATAGTCATGGCCTAATGGGAGACAGCCAACATGGCTTTAGACAAGGAAGATCTTGTCTTACTAATCTGATATGTTTTTTGAAGGTGTGCATAAACAGGTAGACAAAGGTGAGTCGGTTGATATAGTGTATCTGGACTTTCAGAAAGCTTTTGACAAAGTCCCCCATCAGAGACTTTTGGCGAAGCTAAAAAGTCATGGGATAGGAGGCAGTGTACTATTGTGGATCGGGAACTGGTTAAAAGATAGAAAGCAGAGGGTAGGGCTAAATGGCCAATATTCCCAATGGAAAAAGGTGAATAGTGGAGTACCCCAGGGATCTGTACTGGGTCCGCTGCTTTTTGACATATTCATAATTGACCTGGAAAAGGGAATAACTAGTGAGGTTATCAAATTTGCAGATGACACAAAACTGTTTAAAGTTGTTAAAACCCAAGAGGATTGTGGAAAACTGCAGGAGGATCTGGATAAATTGGAAGACTGGGCATCCAAATGGCAGATGAAATTTAATGTGGACAAGTGCAAAGTTATGCACCTAGGAAAGAACAACCCACACTATAGTTACACAATGCAAGGCTCCACATTAGAAACCACCACCCAGGAAAAAGATTTAGGAGTCATTGTGGATAACATGTTAAAACCCTCCGCCCAGTGTGCAGCGGCGGCCAAGAAAGCAAATAGAATGCTAGGTATCATAAGGAAAGGGATGGAGAACAAAACAAAGGATATTATAATGCCTCTGTATCGCTCCATGGTACGACCGCACCTTGAATATTGTGTGCAACTCTGGTCACCGTCTCTTAAAAAGGACATGGCATTATTAGAAAAAGTTCAGAGAAGAGCCACCAAATTGGTGAAGGGGATGGAAGGCTACTCCTATGAAGAGAGGCTAAGAAGGTTAGGGCTCTTTAGCCTGGAGAAGAGACGGCTGAGGGGAGATATGATAGAGGTCTATAAATTAATGAATGGAATGGAACGGATAAACGTGGATCAATTGTTTACGCTATCAGAGTATAGAAAGACTAGGGGACATGTAATGAAGCTACAGGGTAAACTATTTAAGACAAATAAGAGAAAATATTTTTTCACTCAACGTGTAATCAAACTCTGGAATCTGTTACCGGAGGATGTAGTAAGGGCTGTTAGTATAGTTGGGTTTAAAAAAGGTTTGGACAAGTTCCTGGAGGAAAGGTCCATAAACCACTATTAAAAAGGGACCCAGGATATCAATGCTTGACCCAGTACAAGCATTGTGGAACCTGTCTTTTGGGGATATTGCTAGGTACGTATAACCTAGATTGGCCACTGTTGGAAACAGGATACTGGGCTTGATGGACCTCGGTCTGACCCAGTATGGCATGTCTTATGTTCTTAATGTCAGCCACATGATGCTACAGATGAGGTCAATGGGGATGGGCCCCCCAACACACAGCACAACAGGAAAATGAATATGTGAGCCAACCCAGGCACCCCCCCCCCCCCGGTAGCACACACACACACCTTGCAGACAGAGTCAACTAGGAACACACAACCCAGACAGACACATGTACATTGGCATATGTGTGTGAGTCCAGGCTGTGCACAGTAAGTGACGGCAAACAATCTGTGTTACACACCAACATGGAGGACCACACCAAAAGACATGTGCAGTACAGCAGCAGCACCTGGAAACAGTATAACCTGCACGTGTACCGGGACACAGTGATGCACATATGGCCGACATAGTTACATCTGGAAACACACAAACATATGTGTTCATGTCCCCTGTGACAGTGACATGGCATGCTAGAGGATACCGCCCCACACAATATCAGTGATGCACAACCACAATGCAGGGAGAGGCATGCAGGGGTCATATTCAGCAATGGGACACATATAAGAGACATCGGATGGGCAGTGATATGCCACAGCGTGACGGATGTGTCTGTAATGTGTTCTTAAAAAACATCTGAGGTGTAGCATGCCATGTCATGTGTGTCGCAGGGGATATGCAGTCAGAAGGCCCAAATGGAACAACGAAGGTGACCCTGTCACACCTGTGTGAGGTGCAGTGCCCACAGGACACAGAGACAACATGAGCATGTTAGAGATGGCTAATACCCACCCAGCAGGATACAGTCCCCATATTGTCTGGCCTCAAATTGCCTGAATAGTGCTGAGTGTTGCAGGATATGGGAGTCATGGGCGGACCCTGGAAACTGGGGAACCACATTCAGAATACGCATAGTTGCATCACAAACAACCTGAACATTCAGGGAATGGTAGTGTTTGCGGTTGCAGAACACCACCTCCCTGTCTCTGGGTGGGACCAGGGCAACATGTGTGCAATCAATAGCTCCCATCACATGTGGTATCCCTGCAATCCACTGAAATGCCTGACCCAGGGTTGTTGCCCACTGTTAGGAATTGTAATGTAATTCCTAACCCGGTTGACCATGGCCCGCAGTACCTGATCGAGGTTTGGAAGCAGCCAGAGGCAAAGAAATGTAGGGCAGACAGGAGCTTGGCCAATCCCGGTATGGCATGTTACCGGGCAGACCGGGGCTCAAGGTCAGGTCTCAGATCCTTATAGAGCTCCCTAATAGCCCCTGTGCTCAGACAGTAGAGGGAGATGATCTGGTCCTCACGAATGTCCTGGAGCAGGGACCTGGGCCTGTAGAGGCGAGGCAGGTGAGGGTGTGCCTCAGCATGCCTATGGTGCCATGCTGGACATACCTCAGCCTGTGGAGTCTCCACAGCTGCAGGTCTGTGTTGCAGCGGGACTGCACCCATGCCTAGTTCCACAGCCCCAAGGACACCATCTCCCTCATCAGGCAGCCGCAGCTCCTCGAGTCCCAGCAATGACACCACTTTACAACCTGCATGGTCAGGGTGAGCCATCATGGACAGAGGCCTGAGCAATGTGGGAAGCTAAATACGTTGTAGGGCATGGCAACTAATCAGAACCAACATAACACAGCTGCAGATGCAGTAACACACACAAGCAACAGATTTGCAAACCGCACAATACGTATAGAAGTGGAATGTCAGTGCGCACAGTAGCATGTGTACCACAACACACAAGTGCACCTCACGATTGGATCATGCGGACCACGTGTAGGAAGGGAAGGGGCACGTGGCATGTCCCCATGCACATAGAGATTGCGCAATGTGTGCTTGCACAATGTACGCGTAGATGCAACACGTGGGGTATCTATGTGCGGCGGAGAGTACTGTAGATACGGCATAGCACACAGAGTAAAACTACATACCAGAAACAGCAGATGTGTGGCACCAAATATGGAAGAAGACACAGCACCTGTGGACGTAGAGAAGCGCACAGGTGCGTAATGGCGTAGCGCGCTTAGGAACACGTGTTATGCTCAACATGCACATTGAGTGCGTACATAGCATAGAGCAATGCCGAAGAGGGGCAGGGCTCGTACAGCACGCTGTGACACATGCACGAGCCGTGATGTATGCCACCCCCTGTAGGTGGCGCAGAGGTAAAGCACAGCTGCCCATGTAGGAAACGCGTCCTGGCTAGCGGAACAGGCATAGGAACGCGTGTATGGTTAGCGGCAACAGGCATAGGAATGCGTGTTGCACAGACTGAATGTCAGATGAACCACGCACCGCATATTTAAAAGGGGCACAGCAGGTCAGCAATGGTGGCACATGATAGCACAGAGTGAAGCACGAGAGATGACCGAGAGTGACCCAAACAGCCACCAGGCAGCAGTGTCCCCTACAGAGGAGGAGCCTGAGGGGGCGAAGCAGGCCCATCCAGTCACAGCCAGGGGGTGCAGCAACAGTGTGGAGGTGTGGCAGGTGGCAGGCACCATCGCAGGCCAGTGCCGGACGATACCAGGAGGAGGGCAGCCCGCTACACCCAGGAGGAGAGTGACCTCCTCCTGGCAGCCATCCTGGAGTGCTATGAGGTGCTATTCTGGCGGCTCAGCAGCACCACCACCATTAGCCAGAGAAATGTCGTATGGGAGGAGGTCACGACAGCAGTGGCCACAGCAGGGGGGCCCACCCATGATACTGAGAGTATATGAAAACACTTCTGCGATATCAAGCGCTTGGTACGCGCTCGCACCATCACTGAGAGGCGCCATGCCTGTACAACAGGAGGGGGTGCACCACACCGAGCCACACTGTTACCGCTGGAACAGCAACAGGCCAACAGACTGGGGCCCATCTACCTCCATGGCCTGCCGCCCGAGCTGGACACAGCGGACCCAGGTGCAGGTGGGACATAGGAATGTGTTCTAGGATGTGCCAACACATGGGGGTTGGGGTGGCCGGGGACAGGTCACAGCCATAGGACCATGCACGGACAGGGTACCAAGAGGGATAATGTGGCCACCAGTGACAGGAGCAGCAGAGCGGACATGAGCGATGGCGGCAGTGAAGGCCCTTGTGGCATGTCAGAGGCATCTCACTGGAGACCTGTGACAGTGATACAGCAGCTGAGGGTGGCTGGCACAGGCTGGGCCACACTGGAACCAGGGACCATGGGAGGGTGACGTCATGATGGTGCACATGGGTAAGGGTGGGTGGGTGTGAGGCAGCAGGCGCAGAGGGGGACAGGCAGGGGCAGGGATCATTGAACACCTATGCGCAGTGGAGCTACACTGAAGGGGGCGGGGGGCAGCATAGTGCCTGGTGATGTAGGGTGTGTTGGTGACAGTGTCCCCCATACCCATGTGCGTGGTGGGTGGTGGTGGTGGGACGGCTGCAATGTGCAATGGCAATCAATGGGGTGGGTGTCCTGAGGTGGGTAGGGTAGGGGGCAAGGGGGATGCGAGGCAGCCCCGGGTACTGGACACGGGGCAGGCCACCATTCAAGGGGTGGCATTGGTAGGGTGGCTGGCGCAGCCAGGGCAGACCCATGTGGCACACACACATCCATGCACCCGCATTGCACAGCCATCCAATGTCGAATGCCGGTTGCGCCATCACAGCCCCACGCCACCACAGTGCATGCACCCCTGCGCATGGATCCCTGCCACCACAGGGCACACCTGTCCCAGGCAATGGTGGCCCGCCAACCCCAGCAGTACCCCAGCAGTCCCAGCAGTGTATGTGGCCCGTATCCAGTTGCATGCATGCACATCCACCAGTGAGGTGCCACTGACACCGGGGACACATACAACTGATGGCGCACCACACATCCTTGCCCCGGAACAGTCCCTGGCCACATATACACAGCTGGGGACGGCCCTGATTGTCCTACATATCCTGTGGCCCACCCCGCCTGGCAGGCTATGATGGGACAGGTACATGTAAGTGGCTGGCCAAGCATGGCACACCTGAGCTGTGTACCCTCACCCCCTACAGGTGACATACATGCCATGGAGGTGGCTGCAGAGGTGGAGCCCCCAGGGCCCGGACCGTGTCCCCCATCCAAAGTGGGCATGGATGTGGAGGTGCCTGAGGAGGACGAGGCAGCACTGGAGGCAGAGGGGGATGCAGCAGTACACCACCTCTCAGAGGACGGCGCAGCAGAAGATGAGGCAGGCGACAGCAATGTCATGGCAGGGGCTGCAGCTGGTGGTGCAAATGGACCACCATCCCCAGGTACAGCACCATGGCCTGCACAGGCTGCCATTCACCAGGTCATCAGGGAGATGCGTTCCCACTCTGAGGCAGCGCATGAGGATGCAGAGGGTGAGTGCCCAATCAGTCTGGCCAGCCATTTCATGTGTACAGGTGGAATGTGCAGCCCATGTCTCACAGCTTCCACCGTGTCTCACCCACAGGCATACAGATGGCATTGCGTGAGATGGCAGCAGGACAGGATCGCCTGTGGCATGAGGTGCAATGCCAACAGCTGGTTCTGGGTTGCCTCCTCTGTGAGGTGCGGACACTGAACGACATGGCAGGGTCGATGGCAGCCAGCATGGCCAGGATGGTGGTGGTACATGAGCCCATGTTGGCACACATGGGCTAGCCGGTTGCAGCAGCGCCAGTGGCAAAAGCAGCACCCACCCCACAGGGTACTCGGGGACGTGGCCGATGCAGCAGAGGATGCAGGGGGAGGGTTAGGTGGGGGGGTTCAGTGTGCACATTAAATAATGTTATCACAGGTGTAACTTGTGGCCACGTGTCCATGCTTTCAGCTGAATGGCCCATGTCCCCTTGTCACACATGTGGCCACCCTGGGCACATGCCCCTCACCCTTCCCTGCTCAGGGCGTCCCCTCCCCTAACAATCCCTGCTGGTCATGACCCAGGCCTCCCCAGCCCCCCCACCACCCCACCACCCCTGCACCCATATCCATCACCCAGAATGGCCATGTCTGCCACCACACCCTCCCCTGTGCCTGCCCCCCAGAACACAGTCCTGTCATGCACATCCCACCCTCCCCCACCATATCTGTGCCACAACCTGCACATAGGTCCCTGCCCAGGATGCCCTGTGACCCGCTCACATGTGTTCGCATCCCCTGCCACTTGAAACGTAGCTGAGCCATGGCACAGCCACCACCCCCGCCATACCTGTCGCCTCTGGGTTCATGCTGGCCCATCCTGTCCCCATGGATAGCCCAGCCAGGTGGGGAATCTGTGGCGATGCCGCCCCTGTCTGTCTGATCTGCCCCACGCCTGCCTGCATTACTGTTGCTACCGTATTTGCATGCACCATATTGAGCAGGACCTGTGTCCATCCTGTGGCACCTCCGCTGCTGACACCCCATGCACATTGCGCCCCCACCTATCGGTCTGTCCCTGCCCTACAGTCGTCCCATCCACCCCTGTCCTCTCCCTCCACCCCTGCCCCTGTGCCGCTGTCATACCGTACTGCATATAGGTCCCCTGCTGTCACCCCCCTCCCCCTCATGGCCCCCCTACTGCCCTCCCCACTGACCCCCCACCCCTCTCCCCTGTCCCGCACCCAACAGTGGTCCACACCAGGTCACGGCCCGATCTATGCCCTCTGGGGTCTATGCCCCCAAACGCAGGTCCACCCACACCACTGTCCCTACACCCACCCACTGATATTTGGGCTGTCCCCCGGGCCCATCCCCAGTGGATGTTCCCCCCTCACCGCCGTGATACCCCCTGGTATTGGTACCCCCTGGGGGACACACAGGGACATGCACACACCTGGCAATCACACCCACTGCCATGTTGTTAAATGAGACACTGGAACGCGTTGTTCATGACAACAGAGGTTTATTTACATTAGGGGGTTACATAGGCATGATGTGTGCTTCCAAGGGCCCTGGCCCTGCTGCCTCCTACCTCACCGGTGTTGTCAGCCCTAGGGCACAGGATGCCAGAGGGCAGGGGTGATGTGGGTCCAGCTGGCACTCACACTCCCTGGGGGCCACCCTGGCTGGGTGGCTGGTCAGCTGTGCCTGCTGTGAGTATGTTGCACAGCAAGTGCAGCTGGTCAGCCACCATGCCCATGTTCACTACCATCTTCCCCACAGCTTGGCTCTACTCCTGCAGGGCGTATGCCTGCGCCCACATCGTTGCAGCTATGTGGAGGCCGCACATGCACCCACACAGACACACATCGCCCCTTGTCTGTGTGGCTGCATGTGCGGCCTGCCATCCCACACTGATGTGCGCAAGCTCTGCGCCTGGACGGGGTAGGTCACCGGTGCTGTGGGGCAGATGGCAGAGGCCCCCAGTGCCCTGTGATGGCCTGTGCTGCTCTGGGCTGGCCACGCCTCCATGCCTGACCCCTACCCCCATAACCGCCTCCTCCCCATTCTGCTCCCTGCCCTCCCACCCCCCCCTCACCCCCACCTCACCCCCTCACCCCATGCCCCCTCTTCCCCCTCCTCATGCCCCAACTCCCCCTCCCCACTCCCCTCCACCCCCTCCTGCTCCCCCCTCCCCATCCATGCTCCCCTCCCCCTCCCTGCTGCCACCCCCTCCCGCCTCTCCAGCCACTCTGCCATCTGCTGCCTCAGGGCTCATCTGCCGTCAGTCCTCCGGTGCTGGCTGGCCATCTCCAGCATCCAGCCCTGCTGGCGCCTGGTCTCCAGCTGCATTCACTGTGGGGGTAAGACATACATTAGCATCACAGTAATGCATCTGGCACACCATGCACACATGTCCTGTGGCCACAATGGTTGCCATCCCACTGGAGCCTGTCATGGTGCATGGCATGGCCTGTGCCACTCACCATCCTGTTGTTGCTATTGGTCACACAGCACCCATGCCAGGAATCATGGGTACCATAGCCTCAGCTCCCGTCCCTTTTTCCGAAGGTCCTCCACCTGTGGGTACAGAAATGGGCAGGACCGTTAGGGGGCACGCATCCCTCGCCATCTGCTTTTGCTCATCACACATATCTGGGTGCAGCAGCTGGCTGAGTCTGCTGTGTGCTATCTGTCCCCCACTTCCTGTTGCCTCTGCCACCCGCATGTGTGCTTGTGCAGCTGCGTATATCTGTCCTTCAACCTATGTGCCATGGGTGTACACTTCCTTGCCCCCTTTCCTGAGCAGCAGCCTCTCCATGCATGGCCATGCACCGCCATGCCATACATGCCATCGTCATGCTGTGTGCCATGGGCGGCATGCCATGGGAGCTGCATAATGGCGTGCCTTGTGCACAGGGCACCGGGGGGGGGGGGTCTGGGCACATTCACTGTGTCAATATGCCACCTGCACCCAGCACCCAGCCTGCACATATGCACCCAGCACCCCAGCCTGCACATATGCACTGTGTCGATATGCCACCTGCCACCTGCACCCAGAGGCTGCATAGGCAGGTGCCATTGTGCACAGTGGCATGGGTGTGATTCATGTGTCCCACCATTGTGCCCTGGGCACAGCGGCAGACACATCAGGGTGTTGCACAGGGATGTGCTGCAACATGCCTTCTGGGGTACAGGGTCCACGTGCGGACAGTGCATCCTGGGGGTGGGGCAGAGCTATGTAACTTCAACAGAAGCCACCACTGTAACACCAGGATGGGTGGCACTCCTCTATAAGGAGGTCTGGAGCACCCTGGGGGTAGGGCAGCGCTATGTAACTGCACCAGGAGCCACCACCATAACACCAGGATGGATAACACACCTCTGTGTTGAGGCCTGGAGCATCCTGGGGGTAGGGCAGGGCTATGTAACTGCACCAGGAGCCACCACCATTACACCAGGATGGATAACACACCTCTGTGTTGAGGCCTGGAGCATCCTGGGGGTAGGGCAGGGCTATGTAGCTGCAACAGGAGCCACCACCATAACACCAGGATGGGTGGCACTCCTCTATAAGGAGGCCTGGAGCATCCTGGGGGTAGGGCAGGGCTATGTAACTGCACCATGAGCCAGCACCATAACTCCAGGATGGGTGACACTCCTCTGTGTTGAGGCCTGGAGCATCCTGGGGGTAGGGCAGGGCTATGTAACTGAAACAGGAGCAACCACCATAACACCAGGATGGGTGGCACTCCTCTATAAGGAGGCCTGGAGTATCCTGGGGGTAGGGCAGACCTGCAAGCATCAGCTGTGTGGACTACATTGCTCATGGTTTTACCTAAAAGAAATCTCCTTTCCACTTGTTCTGCGTGCTTGATATTTGATGTGTTGCTGGCTACTGTGTTGCACTCCTTGCTTGGTGTGCCTGTCCCCATGCATTTACCTCACGTGGGTAGTCTGTGACCTTGTGAGGCACACCCAGGCCCTCCTCACCTTGCTGAGGTCCTGCCAGCGGGAGGAGCCTGGGAACAGGCGCCCCTGGCGGCTGCAGATTTGCTCTGCAAGAAGATATAAATCTGCATGGGAGAATGCAGGCTTCCTAGATCTGGCGGCTATCTTGTATGCCTCATGTGGTCAGTTCACCCATGACGCAGTGGAAGCGCGCATGAGCAGTGCGGGCGTTGCTATGTGCCTTATCACGCGCCTTGTCATGCGCCTTCCTTGCTTGGTTTTTGTGTTAATTCCCAGTGTGCTGTGCCATATTCCTATCCATTTGGACATGTGATCCCCTCTACTGGGATTTGAACCCACATTACATTGTTATGAGAGATATTTCCTCCCACTGCGTTACACACACACCATTAGGCTGATCCATCTGACCATGATCTTGTGGGCATTGCGGCTTAACGTCACAGCGTGTCAGGCTTGTCATGCATACTTTAGGTGTACTTTGGTTACAGCTCCTTGCAGCGCGCTTTGCCCTCAATACGCTACCAAGCGCGTCATGGGTCTCCGTAGGGCACAGGCATGTCATACGGTGCCCTGACCCATGCTCCTGGACATGGCACGTTCTAGGGCTCTTGTGGTTTCTGTGCCTTACATGGCGCCTTAGTATGCGCCTTGGTGGCCGCCATATTGTACGGCACTCTATCGCTCCCCAAGTGCTTTGTGAGATGCCATACAGGGCACCTTCTCAGGGTCTCTAGGCATGGCACGGGACTAGGCACCCCTGGACAGGTCACCTTCGGGGGCTCTCGGGGATATGGCGCTAATGGTTACAGTGCCCTAACAATGTTAGGGTGCCCTCGGTTAGTGTGCCCTATTGGCTGCAAGGTGCCTCAGCTTGACATGCATCACCTAGGGGCATTGGGACAGATGTCACCCTGGCACTGGGTGGCCACAGGGGTGCGGCACTGCACAGGTGACTAACGGGGGGTGTGGGGGGTTTGCAAGTGCCATATTGGTGGGCAGCCCATGTGGTTGTCAGTACTGTAGACCAACATGTTGTGGGCGACTGTACCATGGCACAGGGCTCTGTCAATGTGACATGCTTGTGAGATAGTGGGTGGCAGTTGATGGGTGTATGTTTCTTCTGTTGGGGGCAGTGGTAGCAAGATAGTTGGAATGGTGGGTCGACAGCAGGGTGGTGGTGTCATACAGATCAGGCACAGGCGGGGAGGCACACAGAGGAACAATGCAGGACAGGGTACCAGCGCATGCTATGGGGTGGTAGCCTGCACAGGCAGACAGGACTATGTACAGCTGACACACGCAGATGGAGGGACAGCGAGACTGTGTTTCAACTGTGGCATAGCTGTTAGGGGCTGGCAGTACTGATCTGCAAGGGTATGACTATTAGCGGCATGCAAATTATCCTGGTTGCTACAGCATGAGGGGAGTTAACAACGGTGAATCTGACCCATGACCACTGTTTGTAACCTCATTGTACTGGCCAGAGTTCTTTACCTCTCTGCCCTTTTGGACTGGACTGGCTAGGTACAGGGGGACTGCAGTTCAGCACATGGCCATCAGCTGTGTGCGCAAGGATAGGGTAGCTGCACCAACACCCATGATGCATTGCACATGCAGAACAGCGCTATACATCTGATCTCCACATGGGGTCTGCACCTGTTTTTCCCCAGCTTGGTTTAATGGCTTGCCAGGGTGTGATACTGCCACAGAGTAGCTACAGACTCTGCCATTCAGCAGGTTCTGTGTTTGCCCTGATGGTACAGGTGGGCGCACAGCACTGGGTACACAGTACATGTGGTGCTAGAGATAGGTCCTGCTACACATCCCCATCCCTACTAGTGTGTGACAGATGTTCATAACAGTGCATCTGCGAGTGGCTCTGTGCCCATCTGTGTTCTGCAGTCACATGTGGTCTGCTGGGACCTCACCCATGTCACTGCGTACCAAGTGTTGGGATCTGGCTGCCATGGATACCTGTTAGTGGGGGGGGGGCGTAGGGGTGTTAAGGATCACATGAGGGATATGCAGCACTTTCCCTACTAGTCAGAGTGGTCTACACTATGTGCCCCCGAAGGCCCACTCTCACTCATATTGTCAGAGCGGCCATGGAGTGACAGGTGCCTGGGCATTGGATGTGGCACCAGTGACCTTCGGTCCTGATGATGATAGACAGCCCTCAAGGGCTAGTGCACAGGACCTATACATGTGACTGCAGCAGTGGCAGAACAGCCATGATGAGGTGGTGGGCCTGTGCATCCTCCCTTGCCACATACTACCATCTGGCATTCACCATTGGACAGCCCTTTTGGACTGCAACTGCAGCAGCATACAGGGCGTTCCTACCATGCACAAACTAACTACAGACAGTCCACTTGCCAGTCCCTGGTGCAGGCCCACAGAGAGCACACCTGTGTACCCAGACATGGTATGTGGAGCACACACACCAGGCAGGCATGTCAGTGATTGAACCCCAGAACTAGGATCACACATGTATCACTAGTGACAAATGGTATAGAGCACTGAGGGGGGGACCTAGACATACTATGATCACTGAACAATCAGGGTAGACTGCTTACATGCTTTGCCCCCCCCCCCTGTCCATGCAGGTGGTGTCTTGCCACTACAGTTACCGAGCCATTGCCCTACTCCCTGTGCAGCTGACGCCTGCCCAATATGCCCTGTCCTGGCCATACCCACAAAACCTTGCTCCTCATTATGCAAATTTGCATTTTAACGCTGTTAACATCTGCACATTGGAGGCCCAGGGCAGGGTGGGCAGTCACAATACAATGGATAGACATACACACACACACACACACACACACACACACACACTCCTAACACGTCACTGTGCACTAAGAGGGGTGTTTGGCAAACCTGCCCGCCACCCTGCCCTGCTCACAGTGCCGACATTTCCAGACTGTGCAGGAGGGGGTGGTGGTGCTGGGATGCTACCTGCAGCTCCGTGCTGGGGCCAACAGCCTGACTCTACATGTGGATTTCGATAGTGGAGCCTGGATGAGTGGGTGTTTGTGCCCCTGTTGGCCGCTGCCATGGGGATTGCGCGTTTTGATGGTGTATCTACATGGTGGGGTAAAATATTTGGTTGTGCTGTGTTGTGTTGTGCCCGCAGTTGGGGCTTGAACCTGTGACTCTCAACTCCAGGACACACTGGCTGTGTGTGCTGCACCACTGTTTTGCCACCGGGTTGCAATGGGCCCTGGGGCTATCTATATGTCTCCTCAGCTAGACCCTTTCTGGTGTTGTGTTTTATCTACAAAGTGGGGTAAATTATCGTGGTATACCTTTACATCTCCTCAGCCAGACCGTTTCTGGTTTTCTGTTCTATGTGGTGGGGTATATTATTGGGATGGACATTTCCTTCTCCTCAGCCCGACCTTTTCTGTTATTCTGGTCTCTGTACATGGTGGGGAAAATTATTGGGATGTACCTTTCCTTCTCCTCAGCGGGACCTTCTCTGGTTTCTGCTTCATCTACCTAGTGGGGTAAAATATTGGGATGTGCTGTGCTGGGACCTGAATCTGTGATCTTCTGCTTAGGAACATACTGGCTGTGTTTATTGCGCCACAGTGTTGCCAGAGGGTCACATTGGTCCCTTGGGCTAGCTGTATGTCTCATCAGCCAGAACTTTTATATTGCACTGCACACCATGTACTGATGCAGGGCATGGCCTGGGGCCACTGCAGGCAGGTGCCACTGCCCCCTCCAGCATGGACACCCCTCCTGTCATGCTGACATGGGCATATGTTGTTGGTGCGCCATCACAGGTCATACACTGCACAGGTAGGCGGGTGCCTGGGTTGGGGTGTCAGGGGTGAGGGGCATACATGGCCCTCCACATGCCCCCCCCCCCACTCCCATCACAGCCTATCAATATTTTGCACCTTCCACATGGAGGATGGGTGGCTGGGAGGATGTCAGGTGTGTGCCCTGGCAACTATTGGCTAGGGTGATCAGGGTATTTGTGGTTTGTGTTTTGCTTTGGTCAGTGGCTGTCTTGCTGATTTCTCATGTCTATGTTCCTATGTGTCACCTAGGCTTCCGCCTGGTCAGCCCTGTGCCCCAGCTGCCCCCACTACATGTCCCACCTGCAGCACCCTATGTCCCATTCACACTGTCACCATAGTGGCTTTTCCTACTTGTCCACTATGCTGTTGGTGCAAATGTAGCACTACTATCACTTTTCTGGGGCTCCCTGGCTATGCTGTACATTGCTGACACAGAACTGGTTTCTCTCTCTTGCAAATATGTGCTAACGCTAGGTTTTCAGTTGCGTTAGGATTCAGCCTTTAATTTCTCCACGTTAGTGTGGAAGGGGCCTCTCCCCGCCCACTCCCTGCCCATTGACCCCTTCTCTCCACTCTTTTCTTGACTTACCTCGGCTGGGAACATTAAGGCGCGTTATGTAACGTTAAGGCGCCTTAACGTTACATAACACGCCTTAGCGTAGCCGCTACTATGTTACCACAGTTTAGTAAACATGCCCCCATGTCTCACAGAGTTCCTGACCTGGAAGCCCTAATGGTGGAAATGGACTTGGACATTGTGGCCATTACAGAAACATGTTTAATGAGTCACATGAATGGGATATAACTATAGCTGGCTATAATCTATTTAGGAGAGATAGAGAAGCCAGAAAAGGAGGAGGAATAGCCCTACATCTCAAAAGCAATATTAAAGCTGCTGAAATGCAGGGGATGTGGGGAAAAGATGAAGCACTGTGTTGGAAAGAGGAGATGGCACTATCATCCATACTGGTGTAGTCTACAAGCCTCCAACTCAAACCAAATAAATCGATAGCGACTTGATTATTGATATTACAAGGAGCCATGAAGGGGAAAGTGATCATACTGGGTGACTTTAATCTATCTAATGTGGATTGGCGCATTCCTTCTGCAAATCTGGAAAGAAGTAAAAAAAAATGTAGATGCCTTCCAAGATGCATTGCTTAGACAAATGGCGATGGAACCAACCAGGGAAAGTTTGATGCTGGATTTAGGATTCACCAACAGACATAGCGTGTCGAATGTCTGGGTGGGTGCCCATGTGAGCAGCAGTGATCATCATATGGTATGGTTTGAGATAAAAGTGAAGGCAGAGTCAAATCACAGCAAGCTCAAAGTCCTTGACTTCAAAAATGCTAATTTCAGTAAAATGGACAAGTGCCTGAAGGAGGAATTGGCAGGGTGGGAGGAGGTAAGGGAAGTGGACCTGCAGTAGCTTAAACTAAAGGAAACAATAAAAAGGGCAACAGATAGATATGTGAGGAAAGTAAATAAAAACAAATGGAAAAGGAAACCTATCTAATTCTCCAAAGAAGTGGCTGCACAAATAAAAACAAAAAACACAGCTTTCACAAAATTCACAAGTTCACAAACAGAAGAACACAGAAAAGAATACAGGATAAAACTAAAAAAAAAGACAAAAAGAAAAATTAAGAATAGCAAAATCAAAGGCAGAAGAAAAAGATGGCTAAAGATCTAAAGCGTGATGACTAAACTTTTTTCAGGAATATTCGGAAGAATAGGAAGATCAGAGGTGGAATTGCAAGACCCAAAAGTCCCGAGAATGGATTTGTGGAATGTGATATTGAAAAAGCGAAAATGCTAGGCAAATACTTCTGTTCTGTTTTTACTAAAGAAAATCCTGGAGAAAGACCAGCTGTGATTGACAAATATACAAATGTGAATGGTGTAGATACCACACCATTCACAGAAGATGATGTGTTTGAACAGCTTGCAAAACCGAAAGTGAACAAGGCCATGGGACTGGATGGAATAAATCGCAGAATACTATAAGAGATCTAGCAGGATCTTTAAAGGACGATTTTAATAGATCCTTGGAGACAGGAGAAGTGCCACAGAACTGGAGAAGGGCTGATGTGGTACCTCTTTACAAAAGTGGTAATAAGGAAGAAGTAGCAAACTACAGGAAAGTAAGCAGGCAAAGTAATGGAGGTGATCCTGAAAGAGAGAATAGTGGGCTTTCTCAAAAAAGGACTGCTACTTCTGTAGAGAGATTTGCAATTATAAGTATTGTAATGTTGCTATTACTCCACCACCTGAGCTTGTGGATTTAAGCAGCCTGATTCCTTATTCAGTTAGTAAAATGGTGCTTGGGGAAAGCACTGCCTTCTGGGAGTTGAAGTTTTTTCACTATTTGAAATAAGGCGAATTGTGGAGCTTGAGTGTTCAGGCAAATAACAGGATTTTAATTCCCCTTCCCAAACAGTTTTACAAATGGAAAATAAAGAACAAAGCCATACAACTTCTGGCATGAAATAATATAAGAAATGTAACTCAAACAGCTTCTTATATCAGCATCACTATAATCCAACATAAAGAGCACTTCTGTTCCAAAACCTTTGGTGCTGTTTCCTTTGGCTGCTACCGGCAGCTCTCTCTCTGCACAGCTTAAACTTATTATACAGGTTTTATCTTCTCAGACACAGACATTGTACAGTCCATTGACTCAATAGGCAGATATTCTACAGATGGCTCAGTTTCCATCGGTTCATACTGACTGTCAGTTGGAAATGTCTGCAATTGCTTACAAGGTGTTTCCAAGCACACACCTGTTCCTTCGGCAATAGACTTTTCCCCGTAGCCTTCTGCTACACACGGCTTGTAATTGCCACAGTGTTCACCACATGGAAAGCCCCACCCTTCTGGGTTAATAGCAGAGCACTTCTTAAAAACAGCTTTACTTTTATACCAGTCACTCAGCCTACCTCTTGGCTTCCTTATGAGCGATTCCTTATGCTTTCCAGGATCAGCTACAGCTGTAAGCCTTGGAGTTCCCACGTGCACACAAGTCTGCCTTCTTGGTACATTCCCTTTATGGCTGCCTTTTACCCACGGCAACAAACCTGGGCTGTTTGTACCTTGCTCCTTTGCACGGACTCTCTGCTCGTCTCCTGTGCTGACTTTCCCTTCTGAGTTAAAGGTCAGAGAATCCTCTGTTACCATGAATTCCTCTGTGTCTTGTCACCCACCTACCCACTCTCTTAGGCGGGAGCCTAGGGAGCTTCGGTGGGGCCTCTTCTTAATATAGCTGGGGCTGTATAATGCCCCCTGGGATCTGTAGTCCCACTAGCCAATCAAAAAGGTAGTTGTGATCGAGAAGCCAGGCTTTTCAAAAGAGGTATTTTATTATCCCTTCCGGGTGAACTTTTGCATATAAGAATCAAAAGAAACAGACCATATTTTCTGGTACAAAAGAAAATAAACTACTGTGAACTAAAAGTGCTTATCTTCAGCCAATCCAAAAAGGTAAGACAGTCCTTGGTATTTACACAAGCAATATCACAGAAACCGTTTCCCTAAACGGCTTTCTTTCTTTACACAGCTTAGCATAAAGAGGAAATGTTATCAGAAACCATTAGTGCACATTCCATTTGGCATTCCTCAGGGTTTTCCCCACAAAAGTCACACTCCATTTCTTCACAGCTTTCCCCGTAGCTGTCTTCAGAGTGGTTGTACTTTATATCATTGTTGTAAAAACTCTCCTCTCCAAAAAGGTTTCTCTCCCCCTCTCTATCAAAGTGAACTGGGAGGTTACCGTAGTTAGTGGAGTTTTCCTCTAGAGGGCCATACCCTCCTGGCTGTGTGTATGGGAAACTCACTCTTTCAAAGTTCCCTCTATTACAGGAAATAAGCCTGTCCTTTGGCTCAGTTCCCCCGGAGCTTCCTGAGCAAGGAAAGTTAGCGTGGCCTTTTCTACAAACAAGCCTTCTAGTCCCTCTTGCTGCACGCTGCTCTCTGGGTAAGTAAGTATCCCTTTTATCACATTTATTGCTTTCCCGGTACCTGTTTTCAGGGAGCCTTCTTCTTACAGGTTCCTTCCAGCTGTCTGCCTGAATACCTTTGTGGCCCCGACCACCTGGTTCCTCCTCCGGGCTTTCTAGCACCCTATAACCAGCTTCTGGTATTTTCTTAGCTCTCTCCTCTGGAACTCTGTTTAAACCTCTGTGTGAAGTTTTTCCCTTAGTTTCCAAAGCTGTTCTGCCGTCCTCATGCTCAGCCCTCCTGGAATCCTGGTTAGCTCCCTTAAGCTCCTGGTTAGCTCTCCTGCTGACAAACTCTGAGTGATTTTTATCTACATCACTCCTAACATTCTGGTGAGCCTGCCCTGCCCTCAGCTGCATCTCATCACCTAATAGGCTATGATGTAACCCCTTGCTAGGGCGTGCTCTTACACCTGGTGCTTTTGTTTTTACTGGTTGCTCATAGCAACCCTGATCCATGTGCTTTGAGCTGTCACTTTTGAACCTGCTCAGCACTGTTTTTCCTATTTTCCTAGGTAAATTCTGATCTACCCCATGACAGTCTTCACTCCCAAGCAAATCCTCTGTTTCTCGTGACTGCTTCCCTCGTGGCTGTGCTCTCAGCTGGCTTTCCAACTCTGCTTCCCCATGTGCTTCCAGATCTGCCTGCTCATGTGCTTCCAGATCTGCCTGCTCATGTGCTTGCTCCCTTCCTAATGAGCTTCTCTTAAATCTCTGATTTTCTGGGTTTAACCTGACCACTCCTTTCAACAGGTGTCCAGCCTTAGCTCGTGATTGCTGAGCTGAACTGCAGCAGGGGCGTGTTTTCCTCTCCTCTAATCTGCTCTGTCTGTGGTTTCCCTGGAAACCAGGAGCCATGTGCACTTGTTTACTTTCCTTAACTGAAGCTAAATCCTGCACTTTATCATTCTCTAAGGGATCTGAGGGACCTTCTACACCACAGTATTTACTTCTGGGAATTTTTCTAAATCTTGGGGAAAAATAATTATTTAAATTAAAGATGATTAATCTATGTAAATTAGAATCCAGTGTATTTGTTAAATCAGTCAGGGCCTAGTATCAGCAAAGAGTTTTTAGTTAAATTAAAAACTCAACAGGTAGCTTTCAGTTTAAATTTAAAGCCCATCAGAGGGCTTTCAGTTTAAATTTAAAACCCAGCAGAGGGCATTCAGTTTAAATTCAGAACCAAGCAGAGAGCTTTCAGTTTAAATTTAGAGCCCAGCAGAGAGCTTTCAGTTAAATTTAAAATCCAGCAGAGAACCTCTAGTTTAAATTTAATAGTCAGGGCCTAGCATCAGCAAAATGTTTTAATTTAAATAAAATCAGAGTATAACTTAGCATAAAAGGAAAAATAGGGTCAGTATTCTTTGAGCAATAAATTGTTACTAGAGACCTTTACAAAGACGCCTTCTAGATAGGGGGCAAGAGACTTGTGAAATTGTTTTGAATAGGTGTTAAAGCCAAGCGACAGATCAAAGGGGCAATTTGAAAGACTCCCTCTATCCAAGCAAGGGCTGTGTGAATCACCCAGGAAATTGATCACAGATTACCATAGAAGCACAGGACAGAGTACTGTGTAGCAGCCAGCCTTTAATAAGTCTTCTTTCTATTCCTCACTCCCTCCCCGACTCCCACTCATCCCTGGGATAATAATAACTTTATAGATGCTTAAACCTCTTAAAGGAAAGGAGGTGCAATATTCATTCTCAGGTGAAACTGTTTATCCTCATCAGGCATACATTAAAGACCTGAGATTAATTAAGCTTGAGGTGAACAAAATCCATTAAACGTATTACATATAGTTTTATTAGTATAAGTATCCCCAGCAAACCTTAGTAAGTAAACAACTTAAATACAACTTAAATACCTAAACACAATCTTAAAACTAAGATGCAGACAGCAGTCCAGCAGCAAGATGAGGGTTTTCCAGTCTTTTGCATTAAGTGTCACATGTATGATTTTCTCCCAGTTGGTGAGGGGTCTTACGTGTGCACTAGGTGGAAGGAGCTCTTTGCTTTCCGGGAACAAGTCCAGTCTCTGGAGGCTAGAGTAGCAGACTTGGAGGACATAATGAAGACAGAGAGGTATATAGATAAGACCTACAGGGATATAGTGCTAAAGTCCCACTTCGAGTCTGTCAGCATCCCTGTTACCATGGAGGAGAGAGGTCATGTGCAGGACAGCACCACCCTGGTATGGCAGGAAGTGATCCTGTAGCTAGAACCTGTCCTCCAGGTGATGTAAAACCCTCTCATACCGAGAAGGTTTCTCCAAGGCCAAGGAAAGTGTTAGGACACCATTGTAGTTAGTGATTCAATCATTAGTCATGTAGTTAACTGGCGGACTGGTGGACATTAGGATTGCCTGGTAACATGCCTGCCTGGTGCAAAGGTAGCAGACCTCATGCACCACCTTGGCAAGCTCTTAGATAGTGTTGGGAAGGAGTCTGTTGTCTTGGTATATGTTGGTACCAGTGACATAGGAGAGTGGGTAGGGAGGTTCTGGAGGTTAAATTTAGGCTTTTAGGTAGGAAGTTGAAATCCAGAACGTCCAGGGTAGCATTCTCTGAAATGCTTCCCATTCCACGCACAGAACCCAAAAGGCAGGCAGAGCTCTGAAGTCTCAATGCGTGAATGAGACGATGGTGCAAGGAAGAGGATTTTGGATTTGTTAGGAACTGGGGAACATTCTGGGGAAGGGAGGGGATTTTCTGAAGGGATGGGGTCCACCTTAACCGGGATGGAACCAGGCTGCTGGCATTAATCTTTAAAAAGGAGATAGAGCAGCTTTTAAACTAGATAATAGTGGAGAGCTGACAACAGCGCATGGTTCGGAGCAATCTATCCTTGAAGGATACTAGCAATGAAGTTAGGGCATATCAGTAGAGAGGTTCCAATAAAGATAAAAGTAGCCCAAATGCCCTTGAGATGAAAGATTCCAAATTACGCCTTCCTACCAATAGCCAGATTAATATGAATAAAAAACAGTCTCTAAAATGCTTGTATGCAAATTCTAGAAGTCTAAAAAATAAGATGGGAGAGTTAGAATATATAGCATTAAATGAGAGGTTAGATATGATTGGTATCTCAGAGACATGGTGGAAGGAGGACAACCAATGGGACACTGTGATACCTGGGTACAAACTACATAATAATGATAGATCAGAACAAATTGGTGGAGGGGTTGCATTCTATGTTAGAGAAGGCATTGAGTCACAAAGGATTAGAGTTTTGAAGGAAACAAAATTCACTGTAGAATCTCTATGGATTGAAATTCCATGTAAAAAGGGGAAGGTGATGACAGTGGGGGTGTACTATCGACCGCCTGGCCAGAATGAACAAATGGATGATGAAACATTCAAAGAAATCAGGGAAGATAACAAAAGTTACAGCACAGTAATAATAATGGGTGATTTCAATTACCCCAATATTGATTGGACCAGTGTCACAGTAGGACATTCTAGGGAGATAAAGCTTCTAGATGAAATAAATGACTGCTTCTTAGAGCAGCTGGTTCATGAACCGACCATAAGGGAAGCCATTTTGGACCTAGTCCTTAGTGGAACACAAGATCTGATGCAAGAGATAAGGGCGTTGGGGCCACTTGGCATTAGTGATCATAGCATGATCACATTTGATTTAATAAATGGAGGAACAACGGTAAGGAAATCCACAGTACTACCTTTTAACTTTCAGAAGGGAAACTATGATAAAATAAGGAAATAGTTAAGAAAAAACTAAAAGAAACAGTTGGAAAGGTTAAAGATTTACAACAAGCATTGATATTGTTAAAGAAATACTATCTGGAGTGGAGGAGTGGCCTAGTGGTTGGGGCAAGGTACTTCAGGCTGGAAGGTCGGGGGTTCAAATCCCACTAGAGGACAGCAACCTTGGGCCAGAAGGACTGGGGTTTCTAGTCCCACAGGTGCTCCTTGTGGTCTTGGGCAAGCCACTTAACCCTCCATAGCCCATGTTCCCTGTAAAAATAGTTATCTCCAAGTTAAAATGCCCTGTTCAATGTAATTTCAGTTTGTTCAATGTAAACTGCACTGATGCAGAATAGCACAGTATATAAGAGAATGTAAATAAAATAACTAAATAAATAAAATCTTGGAAGTCCAGAGCAGCTGTATTCCATGAATTAAGAAAAGTTGAAGGAAGTCCAAAAAACTGCCAGCATGGATTAAAGGTGAGGTCAGAGAGGCTGTTGTTGCCAAAAAAGCATCTTTCAGGAAATGGTAAAAGGAGCCAAATGACAAAAACTGAAAACAACATAAGCATTGGCAAGTTAAATGCAAGGCATTGATAAGGCAGGCAAAGAGAGAATTTCAGAAGAAGCTTGCTGTAGAAGCAAAAATGCATAGTAAAGACTTTTTCAAGTGCATTCGTAGCAAAATACCTGTGACAGAATGAGTCTGACCATTAGATGATAGAAGGGTAAAAGGGGCACTAAGAGGGGACAAGGCCATAGCAGAGAGACTAAATGAATTCTTTGCTTTGGTCTTTATTGAGGAAGATGTAGGGATGTTACCCATGACTGAAATGGTATTTAAAGGTGATGAAGCAGAAGAATTGAAAGAAATATCGATACACCAGGAAGATGTATCTTTATCTTTTTTCGGTTCTTAATATACCGTTTTACAGTAAAAACATCAAAGCGGTTTACAATACATTAAAAACAACTATTACAAATATTTGATGAAATGAAGAATAGCAAATCACCAGGACAGGGTGGTATACATCAAAGGGTGCTGAAAGAACTAAAATATGAGATTGCAGACCTACTATTAGTAATCTGTGAACTATCATTAAAATCATCTGTAATACCTGAAGATTGGAGGATGGCCAATGTAACGCCAATTTTTAAAAAGGGTTCCAGGGGTGATCTGGGAAGCTACAGACCAGTGAGGCTGACGTCAGTACTGGGAAAATGGTAGAAACCATTATAAAGAACAAAATTACTGAACATGTAGATAGTTATGGCTTAATGGGAGACAGCCAACATGGCTTTGGCCAAGGAAGGTCTTGAATTACTAATCTGTTGTTTTTTGAAGGTGTGAATAAACAGGTAGACAAAGGTAAGTTGGTTCATATAGTATATTTGGATTTTCAGAAAGCCTTTGACAAGGTCCCATATGAGAAACCTTTGGCAAAATTAAAAAGTCATAGGATAGAAGGCAATGTACTATTGTGGATCAGGAACTGGTTGAAAGATAGAAAGCAGATGGTAGGGCTAAATGGCCAATTTTCTCAATGGAGAAAGGTGGAGTATCCCAGGGATCTGTGCTGGGTTCGCTGCTTTTTAACATATTCGTAAATGACCTAGAAACGGGAATAAAGAGTGAGGTAATCAAATTTGCAGATGACACATAATTATTCAAAGTTGTGAAAACCCATGAGGATTGTGAAAAATTACAAGAGGACCTTGATAAATTGGAAGACTGGTGATCCAAATGGCAGATAAAATTTAATGTTGGCACGTGCAAGTTTAAACACCTAGGAAAGAACAACCCAAACTATGGTTATACGATGCAGGGATCCACATTAGGAACTACAACCCAGGAAAAGATTTAGGCATCATTATGGATAACATGTTGAAACCCTCCACCCAGTGTGCAGTGGTGGCCATGACAGCAAATGGAATGCTAGGAATCATAAGGAAAGGAATGAAGAATAAAACAAAGGATATTATAATGCCTCTGTATTGTTCCATGGTGTGATTACACTTTGAATATTGTGTGCAATTCTAGTCACCATATCTTAAAAAAGGATATAGCGCTATTAATAAAGGTACAGAGAAGAGCAACCAAAATGGTAAAGGGGATGGAAGGATACCCCTATGAAGAGAGGCTCAAAAGATTAGGGCTCTTCAATCTGGAAAAGAGACAGCTGAGGGAAGATATAACAGAGGTCTATAAATTAATGAATGAAGTGGAACAGGTAAATGTAGATAGATTGTTTATGCCATCAAAATATAGAAAGACTAGGGGACATGCAATGAAGCTACAGGGTAACCTATTTAAGACCAATAACAGAAAATATTTTTTCACTCAACATATAATCAAACTCTGGAATTCGTTACCAGAGGATGTAGTAAAAGCTGTTAGGGGCATGTTTATTAAACTGCGTTAATGTAGCAGCGGCTATGTTAAGGTGCGTTATATAATGTTAACACGCATTAATGTAACGTAATGTAACGTTAATGTGTGTTAACGTTACATAACGCGCCTTAACGTTCCCAGCCACGGTAAGTCCCGCAGTGGGTGGAGAGAGGGCTGAGAGAAGGGATCAATGAGCTGGGAGTGGGCGGGGAGAGGCCCCTTCGACATTAACGTGGGGAAATGAAGGGCTGAATCCTAACGCAACTGAAAACCTTGCTTTAGCACACATTTGCAAGAGAGAGAAACCAGTTCAGTGTCAGCAAGGTACAGCATAGGCAGGGAGCCCAAGAAAGGTGATTGTAGTGCTCCATTTGCAGCAACAGCATAGTGCCCAGGTATGAAAGGCCACTATGGTGATGGTGCAAATGGGGCATGGGGGATGTAGGCGGGACATGCAGTGGGGGCAACTGGGGCACAGGGTGGACTAGGCAGATGCCTAGATGGCACATAGGAATGCACAAAATGGAATCCATCAAGACAGCAACTGACCAGGGTCAAACATGCCCATGAGTCTGTGTTCCACAGTGTCCCATCCAGGGGACATTACCCAGCAGGTACCCCAAGGGGCACATAACATTGACAGGCAGTGCTGGGGGAAGTGTGGTCAGCTATTTAGGCACCCCTACCCCAGAACACACACCTTAGGCAGCCACCTACCTGCCCCCTGGATGGCCTGGGACTGCGCACCACCAGCAGCATATGGGCATGATGGCATGGGAGGGGGAGGGGTGTTTGTGCTGGAGGGAGTAATGGCACCCACCTGCAGTGGACCTAGGCCATGCCCTGTACCAGTATGTGGTGTGCAGTGCAACAGAAGAGGTCTGGCTGGGGAAAGTAAGGGTAGCCCCAGGGGCCACTATGCTGCTGTGTCAGCAGTGTGGAGCAGTACAATCAGCCAGTATGTCCAAGAGCAGAGGGTCCACGGTTCAAGTCCCATCTGTGGATCCTGCAGAGTATCACCCCATAGTTTTATCCCACAATGCAGCCACAACAACAACATGTGCAATCCCCAACGCAGCGGTGCACAGGAGTAGAAACACCCACTCATAAGGGCTCCACTATCCACAACCTCATGGAGTGTCAGGCTGTTGGCCCCAGCACGGAGCTGCAGTTATCACCAGAGCACTACTACTACCCCCTGCACAGTTTAGCAATGTCGGCACTGTGATCAGGGCCAGTGTGGTGCGCAGGGTTGTCAACCACCTCTATCTCTGCACAATGCTGAGATAGGTGTGGGAGTGCGCGTATGTCTATCCATTGTTTTGTGTCTGCCAACACCTCACGGAGCCCATATTGCTCACACTGTTTCCAGCGTTAGCCTGCAAATGTGCATAATGAGGAGCAAGATATTGTGGGTATGGCCCAGACAGAGCGTATTGGCCAAGATGCATCTGCACAGGGTTGAGGGTAATGGCTGAGACTCAGTAGAGCTCGACCACCACCTGTATGGGCAGGGTGTCCATAGCATGTCATGCTGAGAGGTCACTCTCACTCTGACCGAGCAGTGACCATGGCATGTCCATTCTCCCACATAGTGCCACACATTATTTGTTTTCAGTGATACCTGTGTGTTCCTGGTTCTGGGGCCCAATCATGGCAATACCTGCTTGGTGTCTGTGCTGTGCATCCCACCTCTGGGTGCACAGGGTCTCCCCATGAGTATGCACTATGGACTGGCTAGTGGGCTGTCTGTACTTAGTCTATGCATGGTGGGACCGCCCTGTAGGATGCTGCAGGTGCAGTCTGATTATGCTGTCTGCTGGTGAATGTCAGATCGTTGCATGGGGCAGTTGTGCCTTCCCCTGCCCACCCCAAGCATCACTGCTGGTCTGCCACTTTCATAGGTATGGCTCTGCCCCATCAGCCCTGCAGGGCTGTCATCCGCGAACAGGACAGTGGTTGCTGGTACTACAGCCATTCCGCAGGGCGTAGGCACCTGTCCCACCACACCCTCATCTACAAAAGAGGTGATTGTGGTCCCCTTGGGGTATATAGTGCATACCACTTAGACCCATAGAGGCAGTGCTACCTAGACCTCATGCAAGTCTAGACACCCTGCTGCCCTGATAACAGATACCCATGGCAGCCAGACCTTAACACCACATATGCACTAAGCAGGGTGGTGTCCGGTCCCACAGGGCCACATATGACTGCAGAACACAGATGAGAACAGACACACTTTCAATTGCACTGCTGGGAACACCTGTTACACACTTGTAGTGATGGGGATGTGCAGCAGGACCTATCTCTAGCACCACATGTACTGTGGACCTATTGCTGGGTGCCCATCCTATCCCTCAGGATGAACACGGAACCTGCAGAATGGCATGGTCTGTAGCTACTCTGTGCCAGTATCACACACTGTCAGTCCGTCTTACCACGCTGCAGTACCAGAGAGTTGCAGACCCCATTTGGTGGTCAACTGTAGGCCACCGTTCTGCATGTTCAATGCATCATGGGTGCTGGTGGGGTTACCCTATCCTGGCACACAGGGCAGATGGTTTCTGTGGTGACCTGCAGTCCTTCTGTACCCAGCCATTGCTATGCAACAAGCCATAGAGGTATAGCCTACTGGTTAGTACACTGATGTTCTAGGCGGAGGTCATGGATTTATTTCCCTGTTGTTCCCTCCTGTCCAAGGCAGATATTTTGCTTGCCTGTGACAGTCATATCTTTACAGATCCATGCTGCCAGCCCATAGTACCCTCATCACAGTTGCCAACAATCCTTATAAGGCGTTATAAGGCTCCTAATTAGGCACAGCACTGTGCCTATTAAGGTGCCTTGTAAGGTGCCTTATAACGTGCCTTATAACGCGCGTTACCTGACACGGCTTTCCATAATGCTGCCCCGCCCACTCCCTTATATGGGCATCTGTATCATCACCGCAGAACATAATGCGAGTTACATTAACGTAGTTTAGTAAACATACCCCTTAGTGTAGCTGGGTTTAGAAAAGATTTGGACAAGTTTCTGGAAGAAAGGTCCATAAACCATTATTAAAGGGACCCGGTATATCCACTGCTTGCCCCAATACAAGCATTGTGGAACCTATGTCTTCTAGGAAAATGCTAGCTACTTGTGACCTAGATTAGCCACTGTTGGAAACAGGATAATGGGCTTGATGGACCTTGGTCTGACTCAGTATGGCATATCTTATGCTCTTATGTTCTTAACCAATAGGTTGCACGATCTGAGGCAACATGGTTTTACCAAAGGACGATCATGTCAAACAAATCTAATTAAGTTTACTTATTTAACAAGGCTTATATACTGCCTTTCTACCAGTCAAAATGGTGTATATTCAGGTACTGTATATATATGTTTTCCCTTGTCCTGAAGGGCTCACAATCTATGTTTTTATTCCTGAGGCAATGAAGGGTTAAGTGGCTTGCCCAAAGCCACAAGGAGCACCTGTGGGACTAGAGTTTTTTGACTGGGTGACCAGAGAACTAGATCAAGGGCATGCAGTGGATGTGATCTACCTAGATTTCAGCAAAGCATTTGATACTGTTTCTCATAGGAGACTTATCAATAAATTGAACAGTCTGGAGCTGGGTTCCAAGGTGGTGAACTGGATCAGAAATTGGTTGACTGACAGAGGACAGAAGGTAATAGTAAATGGAACTCACTCAGATGAAAGGAAGGTGATTAGCGGTGTGCCCTAGGGATCGGTCCTGGGACTGGTACTGTTCAATGAATTTGTGAGTGATATTGCTGAAGGACTGAAAGGAAAATTCTGTCATTTTGCAGATGGCACAAAAATTTGCAACAGAGTGGACTCCCCTGAGGGAGTGGATAACATGAGGAAAAATATACAAAAGCTGTAAGAATGGTCTAATGTGTGCAGTTCAGATTTAGTGCAAAAAAGTGCAGTGCCATGCATTTGGGATGCAGAAATCCAAGGAAATTGTATGTGATAGGGAGCAAGAGGTTGTGGTGATTGTTTCTGAGGATCTCATGGTGGTGAAGCAGTGTGACAAGGTGGTGGCCAAAGCCAGATGGATGCTGGGTTGCATTCAGAGAGGAATTACCAGCAGAAAGGAGGAGGTACTAATGCCACTGTACAAGTCGCTGATGTGGCCTCACTTGAAATATTGTGTTCAGTTTTGAAGACCATATCTCACAAAGGATATAAAAAGATTGGAAACTGTTCAGAGGAAGGAGACCAAAATGATTTAATGCCTGTGCCAGAACACGTATGAGAAAAAACTGGAAGATCTGAATATGTACACCCTAGAGGAGAGGAGGAAGAGGGGAGATATGATGCAGACATCTAAATGCTTAAAAGTATTAATGAACAAACCAATGTTTCTCAAATACTGGGAAGCTGTAGAACTAGAGGACATGAAATGAAGCTGCAAAGAGGTGAACTTAACAGCAACATCAGGAAAAACCTTTTATGGAAAGGGTGGTGGATGCCTGGAATGCCCCCTGATGGAGGTAATAGGCATAAATCCAGTGACAGAATTCAAAAAATGCATGGGACAAACCCAGAGGATCCCTATATATAAAGAGGATGGAATCAAAGCAAACTTACCTGACTTTTACATGTTAACAAAGAGAGGGGGTAACCTGCATGGAGCGGGAGGTACAACTCTGAACATGGTTGTAGAAGGGGGTAACCTCCACAGAGTGGCAGGTGCCACTCTAGCCTCCTTAAACTGGGCAGACTAGATGAGCTATGTTGGTTTTATCTGCTGTCATTTACTTTAACTTTATTCACATTTTCTGTCACTCTGTTGAAGAGAAACAGTTCAAAAATAGATTTTCTTTTTTTAAAAAGAAGAAAGAAAGAACCGGCGGTACCGGTAGGTGTCGTGCGGAGGCAGGCACGACCACAAGAAAACAAGTTTAAAGAAGAAATTTTCTGCGGTGACAGGGTATGTGTCCTGTCGGCTCCACGGAAAATGAAGAACTGAAGAGGGACAGTTGGAAAGGCGGGAAGGCAGCACGCATGTGCTGAGGGATGCTCCCAAAAGTGTTCCTATTGGATGCTGGGGAGCGTTCCCGCGCAGGCTCTGTTGGTACCGACAATACCCTTATGTGAAGACTACATTCCTGCTTGTTCCTGGAGATAACTCTTGTCCCTGGTACTTGTGATTTATCTATAGTCTCTGTACTGGTAAGGCTCCTCTCTTACTTCTCCTAAACACTGCACTCCCAATGCACCTTCAGGCTCTTGGCAGATGCTTGTTCTCCCATTACAGGTTCGGTACTCCCAGTCAACATCCTTTTCTGGTTGCAGTTCTATCTGTATGGTCAACTAGGTAAATAGTATATGATATTCCTCACTTTTTTCCAGTAGGAACCTCCATTCTTTTCTCCTGCATCCTCTCGCACTCATAGGCCTCTTGACTTTCCTCACTAGCCTCAACCTGATTCTCAAGGAGTAGCGTCCGTTTCTCTCAGGCTATTACCTTGCTTATTTCTCCTTTTTCTTGTTCGTGGCTAGGGTAGTATCCCAAAGTACCGCTTTACTTTGTATGGACCTTGATCAGTTTCCATCCCCACCTCCTTACTGTCAGCTTAACTGAAAAAGGAGATAGAAAGAATTTTTTTTCTCCTACAACTCAGTGCCATATACAATCTGGAACCCCTCTAGCTCCTGCCCTGAAATTTTATAGAGAATCCAACTAGAAAATGTCTAGATTTTTATAACCTTATACTGGTGAAAGGGCAAATGATAGCCCTGAATGACCAGTGCAAGAAATATTTTCAACTAGGTAGAGCATTTAAGGGTATGATTACTAAACAGCGCTAAGGGCGCAGCATTTGCGAGTGGTAAACAACATCATTAAGGGTATGCTTTCCAGTGTTAAGGGTGTTAACGATAAGTGGATATCGGGCATTAAGAGCACCCAGTGCATACATTAACGCCCGCTAAGGCCAGTAGCCATAAAATGGAATAAGTGGGACTTTCTGCAAGTCACATTTGTGCAGCTGGATGGGAACAAAGGTAATAGCTGATGAACTTGTCACATCCATATGTCCCTTACGTGTGAGACAGTGAGCGTGAGGAAAATGTGGGAGGCAAATGGACTGTAGCAGTAAGGGGTGCACATGTAATCCATGGTGATGACTCTGGGTGGCACAGGAGTGGGTAGAAGTGTGCCATGGAGTAGCCACCATGGCCACAATATAGGCATAGAAAGAATGCCTGGGCGTCAGTGGTGACTTGCACATCAGCTGCAGCTGATATGGGAGTGATACATCCCAATGAATGAAATGCCACCATGTGGGCCAGGGTATAGCAGCTGGCAAGAGAATATCTGACTGAACATGATGGATATATGCAGATGGATGAAGGTAGATGAGAGTGCCATATGTCCTTGTTGCCCCAATGCACCCAAGGTGACCTCACAAATGCAGCTAACCTCAGTTGTAGTGTGTGAAATATAGGTGCTGGGCCACAGAGAAGGTCTAATACCATCTATTTAGGTTTCACAGCTGTATCAGTTGCTCGAACTCCCATACAATCTTCCTGACACGTATGCATATAGCTACTGCACAAGTAAGGAGTCTTTCTCTATAGGACTACTACTACTACTATTAATCATTTATATAGTGCTACAAGCTGTACGCAGTGCTATACAGACAGTCCCTGCTCATTAGAGCTTACAATCTTATCAAGACATGCAATACAATAGATGAGAGCAAGGGTACAGTAGAGAAGGGTAATGAAGCAGAAGGAGAACAAAGGGTTAAAATCCAAAAGCGGCCTGAAAGAGGTGAGACTTTAGCATGGATTTGAAAAGGGGGGAGAGATGAAACCTGACGTAAAAATACTGGTAGTTTGTTCCAGGCATAAGGAGCAGCAATGTGAAAGGATCAAAGTCTGGAACTGGCTACTGAAGAGAAGGGCATAGAGAGAAGCAAGCCAGAGGAAGAGGGTAGTTCATAAGAGGTATGTAGGGAGAGAGAAGAGAGGAAAAGTAGTGAGGAGCAATAGAATGAATGTACTTATAGGTCAGAAGGAGAAGCTTGTATTGGATACAGAAACAGAAGGGAAGCCAATGAAGTGATTTGAGATGAGGGGTTATATGAATATATTGGGCCTGGTGTAAGACTAGCTGCACAGCAGAGTTTTGCACAGATTGAAGAGGAGAAAGATGACTCAGAGGGAGACCAGCAAGGAGAAGGTTGTGAAAGTCGAGGCAAGTAGTGACTAAAAAGTGGATACGTTTTGCAATAGTGTCTTCAGAAAGGAAGGGGTGGATTTTGTAAATGTTGTAGAGAAAGCAACAACAGGTGTTTGCTTTCTGATGTATATAAGTGGAGAAGGAGAGGGAGGATTCGAAGATGACTCCAAAGTTGTGGGCTGAGAAAACAGGAAGCAGAAGAGGGTTATCAACAGAGAAGGGATAAAGGGGGAAGGAGGGTTTAGGAGGAAAAATAAGAAGTTCAGTTTTCGCCATTTTCAATTTCAAATGGCAATGAGACATCCAGGCAGCGATGTCAGATAGGCAGGCAGATATACAGCTTGGAGTGTAAGAAAAATATCAGGTATAGATAAATAGATCTGAGAGTCATCAGCAAAAAAAGGTATTGAAGGTCATGGGAGGAGATGAGAGCACGAAGGGATTGGGTATAGGGAGAGAAAAGGAGAGGGCCCAGAACAGATCCTTGGGGTACACCAACTGAAAGAGGGATAGCAGTAGAGGATGAACCACCAGAATAAACACTGAAAGAGTGACGGGAGAGATAAGAAGAGAACCAGGACAGGACAGAACCCCTAAAACTAAGTGAGGACAATGTATCAACGAGAAGGTGGTGGTCAACAGTGTCAAAAGTAGCAGAAAGGTCAAGAAGAATGAGGACTGAGTAAAGGCCTTTGGATTTAGCTAGGAGTGGAAAACTCTCTAGAATATACCAGACTACAGGTCCCTGCCTGCAATTGCCTAAACCCTGGACTTCAAACAACCTTGCAGGCACATTCTGAGACAGTTATAAACCACACCTAGGGTCTGGCTGCAGCAGGACACATGCAATATGGACTGCACTGGCCACTTACTACGGCAACAGCATAACAGATACACAGCAGCAGGAGTAATCTGTGCAAAGACCAAGCCACATGTGAGGGCAAGAGGCCCTTCCCTCCACTGTATTTTCTAAGCCAAACAATATTCGCACACAAAGGTCCGCTGGGCTACAGTGTGGCACTAATCCTTGAGACAGCATATGTGCAGGGCATATACAGACCTCCCTCAGTGTGATATACAGACCTCCCTCACAAGAGGAAGAGGTGGACAGAGAGTTAATTGAAGACATGCGCAGCATTGCTAGGAAAGGGGACGTGCTACTGATAGGAGATTTCAATATGCCAGATGTTGATTGGCACATTCCTGCTGCAGTATCATCTAGAAGTAAGGAGATCCTGGATTCTCTACAGGGAGAACTATTCAGGCAATTGGTAACAGACCCACACGTGAAGGGGCCATACTGGACTTGGTGCTTACCAATGGTGAAAGTGTTTCTGATGTTGTAGTGGGAGATCATTTTGCATCCAGTGATCACCAGATGGTGTGGTTCAGTATTAGGACTAAGGCTGTTAGAATCCATTCAAAGGCGAGGATCTTAGACTTTAGGAAGACTAACTTTGCGAAGATGGGTCAATACCTCAGGGAGTCGTTAGTTGGATGGGAACAGCTGAGGGATGTAGAAAATCAGTGGGAAAAACTGAAAGGGGATATTTTAAGGGCAACCAACCTTTTTGTTAAAATGGTAAATAAAGGTAAAAGGAAAAGGAGACCGCTATAGTTTTCGAAAGAAGTAGCTGAAAAAGTGAAGAAAAAGAGGGAGGCCTTCATGAAATACAACAGATCACAGAGAGAGGAAGACAGGCATCTATATTTGGAAAAACTTAGAGAAGTTAGCAAAGTAGTCAAGAAGGCAAAGATTCAAAAGGAGGAGGAAATAGCCAATGCAAGAAAATGGGGGGATAAGACATTTTTCAGATATATTAGTGAGAAGAGGAACGGCAAGAGTGGTATTGTCAGACTCAAGGGTGCAGGGGAGGAATATGTTTAAGCTGATAAGGATAAAGCGGAATTGCTTAACAAATATTTTTGTTCTGTGTTCACAGATGAAGAACCAGGAGCAGGACCTCAGAAAACACCCACAAATAGGAACAGAAGCAAAGGACATCTTGAACAATTTTCCAAAGACTGTGTTCATGAGAAACTATCTCAACTTAAAGTAGACAAAGCGATGGGACCGGATGGGATACACCCGAGAATACTGAGGGAACTTGGGGACGTTCTAGCAGCTCCACTGACTGACCTTTTGAATGCCTCGTTGGAGTCGGGAGTGGTGCCAAAGGACTGGAGAGAGGCTCATGTGGTGCCTTTACACAAAAGCGGAAGTAAGGATGTGGTTGAAAACTACAGGCCGGTTAGTTTAACTTCAGTGGTGAGTAAATTATTGGAAACGTTACTGAAAGAGAAAATAGTGAGGTTTCTGGAGTCCAGTGGATTACAGGATCCAAGACAGCATGGATTCACCAGAGGCAGGTCTTGTCAGACAAATCTGATTGATTTCTTTGACTGGGTGACCAGGGAGTTGGACCGAGGGAGAGCCCTAGATGTGGTGTATTTAGATTTCAGTAAAGCCTTTGACACTCTTCCTCACAGGCGACTTATAAACAAACTGAGCACCCTAGGGTTGGACCCTAAAGTTACTACTTGGGTTAGAAATTGGTTGGGTGGGAGGCGACAAAGAGTACAAGTAAATGGAGCTCACTCTGAGGAGAAGGATGTTATCAGTGGTGTGCCCCAGGGATCTGTCCTTGGTCCGATTCTTTTTAACATCTTTGTTAGTGATATAGCAGAAGGGCTGTCAGGTAAGGTTTGCCTCTTTGCCGATGATACCAAAATCTGCAATAGAGTAGACACCCAGGAAGGGGTAGATAACATGAGGAGGGATCTAGCTAAGCTTGAAGAATGGTCTAGAATTTGGCAGCTGGGATTTAATGTTAAAAAATGTAAGGTCATGCATTTGGGCTGCAGCAATCCAAGGGAGCAATATAGTATAGGGGGTGTAGTACTTTTGTCCACTAAAGAAGAGCGGGACCTAGGCATGGTTGTGTCTGATGATCTTAAAGTAGCTAAACAGGTAGAAAAGGCGACGGCAAAAGCTAAAAGGATGCTTGGGTGCATACGGAGAGGAATGGCTAGCAGAAAAAAGGAGGTGATAATGCCTCTGTATAAGTCTTTGGTGTGACCTCATTTGGAGTATAGTGTGCAATTCTGGAGACCGCACCTTCAAAGGGATGTGAACTGGATGGAGTCGGTGCAGAGGGTGGCTACTAAAATGATTAGTGGTCTTCATTATAAAGCATATGAGGACAGACTTAAGGATCTTAATATGTACACCTTAAAGGAAAGACGGGATAGAGGTGATATGATTTATTTATTTATTTATTTATCTATTTCTTCTATACCGCCCCTTCCAGAGATCAGGGGCGGTTTACATGGAACAATTTAACAGTTTTGTATACGTTCGTATAACAGTACATTGAACAAGAACTTTTTAACTTTTTACTTTTTAACTTTATGTTTAAATACTTTTTAACTTTATGTTTAAATACTTTTTAACTTTTAACTTTTTAACTTTATGTTTAAATACCTCCGTGGCATAAATGTTCAGGGAGAGAGCCTCTTTCAATTGAAAGCAAGTTCTGCTACGAGGGGACATGGGATGAGGGTGAAGGGAGATAGATTCAGGAGTGATATGCGGAAATATTTCTTTACGGAAAGAGTAGTGGATCCGTGGAATAGTCTCCCAGAGGAGGTGGTAGAGAAGGACAGTAACTGAATTCAACAAAGCATGGGACAAACACAGAGGATCTCTAAAGTTAAAAAGGAGACTGTTGTAGTTGTTGATATGGAAGGACAGACTAGATAGGTCATGTGGTCTTTTTCTGTCATCATATTTCTATGTTTCTATGCATAGTAAAGACTTTTTCAAGTGCATTCGTAGCAAAATACATGTGACAGAATGAATTTGACCATTAGATGATAGAAGGGTAAAAGGGACACTAAGAGGGGACAAGGCCATAGCGGAGAGACTAAGGGGCATGTTTACTAAAACCCCACTAATGTGCGGGCCGCGGTAGTGTGCGGGTGCCATATAAGGAGTGGGCGTTCCGTCCTGAAAAAGAAAATCCAGAATTTACATATGCGCTAAGGTGCGCGGCGCCTATGTGCACCCCGCACATTAGCGCATGAGATAGCTGCGCGGGAGGCATAAGTGGCGCGCTAATGTGCACATAGAAAAGCAGAGCCACAGCACAATGGTCAAAGCACTTACCAAGGGTGCAGGGATCAGGGGTTCAATCCCCCACAGTGCCCAATGAAGACGGCTGGCTGAGGCATTAATTTATGAGGCATTTAAATAATGGGTGGCATAAGGCAGCGTGCTGATGTTTTCGGAGGCATTTTAATACTGGGCGGCATAAGTGGCGCGCTGATGTGCATACAGAAGAACAGAGCCACAGCACAATGGTTAAGACACTGACCAATGGTGAAGGGATCAGGGGTTCATTCCCCCACAGTGCTCAATGTAGACAGCTGGCTGAGGTGTTGCTTTAGGAGCTAGTCTAATATTGTGCTGCATAAGGTGGCACGCTGATGGGCATTAGGCAGAGTGCTATTGATTTAGGAGGCTTTTTTAATATTGGGCGGCATAAGCTGGCGCACTAATGTGCAAGCATAGGAACAGAACCACAGCACAATGGTTAAGACACTGACCAATGGTGCAGAGATCAAGGGTTCAATACCCCACAGTGCCCAATGAACAAGGCTGGCTGAAGCATTGCATATTATGGGGAAGATTGCTTTTGGAGTCATTTTATGTTTATTTTAATTATCACTACTAGCAAACGCACTCTCAAAGCGTGTTAACATAAGGCGCCCTATAAGGCACATTTTAAAGTGCACTGTCAGCCAAGACACCCTAGAATGTTGCTTATAGGGCGCTTTAGAGGGTGCTGTATGAGGTACCGCAAGGTCAGAGTACTGTTTTTTATGGCAGCACTGTGCAGTTTAAGGAATGAAAAGCATACATAGGTGCGCTGACAGGCAAGGAGGAGCAGCAGTGGAGCACAATGGTTAAGGCACTGACTGCTGATACAGGGGTAATGAGTTTGCTCCCCAGTGTGCCTAATACATAAGGCTGGCTGTGGCATCAGCTTTGCATAGTACATATTTTTTCCTGCAGCACTTTATTTTTATTTTATTAATTGCTGCCAGCAAACACGCCCTCACATGCCATAATTGAAGGTGCCGTAGAAGGCACCCTATAAGGCACTCCATAGGGCACATTATAAATTGCACTGTCCGCCACAGCACCCTAATATGTCCCCTATAGGGCACCCTATAAGTTGCGTCACAGGATAATGTATAGTGCACCTTATATGGACGGGAACCATAAGGTGCCCTATAGGGCGCCCTATAAAGCACCCTCAGAGGCACCTTATGGGTACAGTACGCTGAGGGTGTTTTTGCTGGCATCAAAATATGTACATTAAAAAACAGATAATGTGTTGGACAACCCTATGCAAATAACCCCACTGTGGGTTTGAACCCATGACTGCTGGTTTCACAGGCAGTGAAGTAACCATTGGGCTACAGCTCTATAACTGCTAGCAAGCCCCTGGCTGGCTGCAGAGAGCCTGCATGTCACCACACAGACAGTCTGCTGTGGTCACCAGGATAGGGTTAGCCCACCCGTACCCATGATGCAAAGCACATACAAATCAACTGTCCACAGATGAACACAAGATGGCGAATGCACCCCCACAGCACCTCGGCCTGGTAGGGGGAAGTGACCGTGTGCACCCACACAGCACCTCGGCCCAGTAGGGGGTACTGACCGTGTGTTTTACTGGCACCGAGTAGCTACACACCGTCACATTGTGCAGGTACTGTGCTCACCCTGAGGGTGCAATGAGGCGCCCAGGACCAGGTCCACAACACCTTCCATAGCTGAAAGAGGCCATGCCGGAGGTCCAAAGCAGTGTTAATGTGTGAGATAGGTCGTTTCTGCACAAACACCTTGGATATCTCTGTCTGTTTCAGTCAGGTGTAGCCCCTATGGACCCCTAGGTGGGCTATGTACCACCACCACCACCCCCCTCCCCCAGGGCTGAGGGTGGGAAATAGGGTCGCCTATCAATAGATCCACATTCTTCCTCCCTGCAAAGGTGGCAGTAGAGGGGATCATCAACCCCAGTCCTGCTGAGGAACAGACACCCCACAGGACAGTCAATGCAGCGCTATACACATCCATAACACAATAGCAGACAGACATTAGGTCTGGATATGGTAAGCTGCACCCCACCACTATCTGATATTCTCCTGCAGCAAATCATCAGCCACTGCATCAAGACACATACCAGCTGCAAACAGTCTGCTAGTTAGTCCGTAGTGCATGTTTCCAGTGGAGATGCATGCACCCAGAACAGGGATGTCAGCATACAGAGCAAGCAGATAAATCAGTGACTGGACCCCAAAAGGAGATCCATATCTATCACATGAGAGAAATACTATATAGCACTATGGGGGTGCCTAGCCATGCTGTGGTCACTGCACAGTCAGGGTGAGAGTGATCTCTCAGCAGGACATACTGAGGTCACCTTGTCAGTGTAGGTGGTGGCCAGGCACTAAAATGTCCCAGTCAGTGCCCTATGCCCTGTGCAGATGCACCCTGGCCAGGCCACCCTGTCCGGCCTATACCCATGGTACCTTGCTCCTCATTATGCACATTGGCAGCCCAATACTGGCAACATTGCTGGCAGTGTGGGCTGTGGAAGGTGTTTGCAGCCACCACACACTGGATAGACAGACAGCCACCCCCACACCTATGCCAGCATTGTGCTACTATAGAGGAGTTCAGCAGCCATACCCACCACACCAGTCCTGGGCACAGTACAGGCATGGATATGGTACGCAATACTGTTGGGGGTCACTCCCCAGGGTAGTAAACACTGTCAGAGACCAGACCTGCAGCACACACCGCAGACATCAGAATGATTGTTATGGTGGAGCTCAATGAGCAAAATGTGCTTAACGTAGGAATTGATATCTGCCAGTTATCATAGGAAACGTTTGATAGGTGTGTATCATATACCCAGGTGTAGGGTGGCATTGCTAAGGTATTCAACTTCTAGTATTGGGAGATACAGGCAGGGCCCAATGTCCTGCCTCTCCTGGAGGCATTGGCCAATGGGGCCTGTGGGTGTGTGTGTGTGTGTGTCTGGCCCTGTTGGCTGTTGCTTTACGGCAGAGTTTCCCAACTCCAGTCCTGGTGTTCCAAACACTGTTCGGGTTTTCATGCTGTCCCTCATAAATATGCATGAGCCACATCTGCATACCATGGGTATGGTGCATAGATATGCAGCACAGGCATCTTTATTAGAGGCAGCATGGAACCTGAATGGTGTGGGGCCCTCCAGGACTGCATTTGGGAGACTCTGCTCTAGGTAATGCGCCTGTTTCTGGTGTCTGTGTTTGGTGTGGTAAAATATAGGCGTATTAACCATGCATATGTTCTCAGCAATAAAGGTTTGTCCTTACTATCACGGTTTAGTTGTGGGAAAAATACATGGACAGGATTGGCAGTAGCCCCAGTTGGCCTTTGAACCTGTGACCTTCTATTCTTGCACACACTGTCTGTGTGCACTGCACCACCTTGTTGTCACAGGTATGCTGCATTCCCTGGGGAGTCCATGACTGTACATCCAACAGAGCCTGTCTGTTGCGGTGGATGGTGCCAGCCTGCACAGGCCTAGGCCACTGTCTGCTGTGGCTTGCAGCCACTGCCCCCTCCACCACCTGTACCCTTCCGCCAACATGCAGACATGTCCTTATCTGGGAAAAAGCATATGACCTGATTGAGTTGTGGCACTCCAGGACTGAATTTGGGGGACTCGGCTGTAGGTAATGCCCATTGTTATGGTTTGTGTGCGGTGTAGGGTAAAATATGGGTGTTTGAACCATGCTTATGTTCTCTGCAATAAAGGAGTGTCTTTACATCACGGTTTAGTGGTGGGTAAAACTGTGGGGACTGGGTTGGCAGGAGCCCCAGCTGGGATTTGAACCTGTGACCCTCTGGTCTTACAGGCACTGGCAGTGTCTGTTGCAGCACACTGTGGCTGCAGAAACAAGGCAGTCCCTGGAGATAGGAAACCTGGCCTGACGAGTCAGAAACCCTGCTCTGCACAATTTTACTGTGGGCTCATTTACCTTGTATGGAGACAAAAGTGCAAATAAACCTCAAATATGACCTCGTAAAAAGGGGCAAACACCCATAACCAAGCTGGGCAACAGTGATATCACTGGGCAACATTAAAAAACAATCCCAGGAAAGTTCCAATAAAATGGAATGATTTTTGAAAGGGTCTACGGAGCGTAGACCCTTCCAAAAATCATTTCTTTTTTTTTGGGCTTTCCTGGGAGTGTTTTTTATTGTTGCCCATTGCTATCACTGTTGCCCAGTTGAATTATAATTTTTACAATTTTTCTTGTGGTCATTTTAACGTTTTATTTGAAATATTATTCTGTGCACATGTATCACACTGCTCACGTTTTGTAGGTTTCCCCGGTTTTGCTGTACATTGCTGACGGAAATGGTTTCTCTTCCCTTTAAATCAGCTCTAACGCGAGGTTTTCACTCGCGGTATTTTTTAGGTTGATTTACAGCCCCGCTCCTGTGCGAGGAGCCTCTCCCCTCCCACTCTCCGCCCATTGACCCCGTCCCTCCGCCCCTCCGGAGCCTTCCTCCGCCCTCGGAATGCCTTTCCACGCCTCTATCGCACTTCAGCGCGCCGCGCACTTGTGCGGGCCCGTTAGTGTGACGCGCACATGTGCGGGGCACAAAAACGCACTATTAGCGTGCGCTAAGGTACCTTAGCGCACGCTCAAGTGCGCCCCGCACAATTGCGCGGTTTAGTAAACATACCCCTAAATGAATTCTTTGCTTTGGTCTTTATTGAGGAAGATGTAGGGATGTTATCCATGACTGAAATGGTATTTAAAGGTGATGAAGCAGAAGAATTGAAAGAAATATCGATATACCAGGAAGATGTATCTTTATCTTTTTTCGCTTCTTAATATACCGTTTTACTAGATAGGCCATGTGGTCTTTTTCTGTCGTCATATTTCTGTGTTTCTATGCATTCCCTTGTGACCTGCTCTACACTACAAGATAAGTGATGAAAACATGAAAATTGTTGTTTTTACAAATGTCTTATATATCCCTGTTGCCCCATCTCTAGCGGTAGTTGTAGTCTTAAGTAGATTGAAAGCTCGGATGAGCAGGGACGTTTTGCTTATATCTGTACAGTGCTATGTGTGTGTGTGGCACCATAGAAGTTTACCTAACGGTATTAGAAGAGCCTGTAAACTCTGAGGCTAGCTTATAAATCAGTCCCTTGCCAGCTTCCTCAGTGAACACTTCATAGAGCTCCTATGCAATCAAGCGGTTGTGCAGCAGAGATTAACCACTTCCCTAGGCGCTTCTCTTAGCCATGGCAGGCTGAGTAAAATCCTTTCTCTAAAAATGTATGCTGCTATATATCATTTTCTCTCTTTTAATCACATTTAAACCTGACTGCTATCATTTTCTCTCCTTTAAAACTACAAGGCTATTTTTCTTCTTTCCTGACTTTGAAACCTCATGAGACAAGCAAGGCAGAAAATGAATGCTTGCTGTGTACACCCAAGATGCTACTTTGCAGAGCTGCACAAGCAACTTCCCTCTTTGACCTTAAGCAAGAAAGTGGCCCGTAACCAGCTTCTCCTTTCTCATTTCTGTAACTTATATAAACTCTTCAGCTTCTTTGCAATTATGCAGGAGGCCTCAAGATAGAAATAGGCATACATTGGGGTTTTATTTGTTACATTTGTAGCTATGAAGGTTTAGCTAGGTAAGAACTTTGATAAGGAGAGACTAAAAATATATTGGAGGGAAAGGGATATTTCAAGTGATGCTTGTAAATAAAGGCACATGAAAGTACTGATAAACCAGAAAAGAACAGAACCAGATTTCCCAATCTGATTGCTTCAGCAGAAAATAATAGAGTTGTAGGTGTCAGCAGAATGGAAAACGGTACTTGGGGGTTGGGGGCTGCGAACAATCCAATCCCATTCACTTTTCCTTTTCAGAAGCCAGTAAAAGAGCCAAAATGACCTGACACCTAGAACAATCAACAAATCAGACAAAAAAACAGGAAAAGGGAGTAGAGCCAGACAAAAGGAATAAAAGAAGACCTGTACTGTATTAGGTGTGTGCCTACACTTTAGCTTTGAGGCTATGCTGACGGACACCCTCTGTCTAGACACCATATTGAGCAATAAATAAATCTGCTTCACCATATTTTCCTCTCTGAGTCTCATTGGCCGGATTGGCCATAGACAAATTTATCACAGGTAACAGGTAAAGGTGATTCTAACAATAAGTATTTTTGCATATACACCAAACTCAAACCTCATTCATGACCCATGAGGTCCAACCCAGACCATCCTACTCTCTCTGGGAGGCCATTCACACTTGCTCCTTTGACAAACAAGACATGCAGGAACTGGGCAATGCTCCAGTGATCAAGGTCACCAGTATGGCTTCAATTTGGGCTATGTGTGCCAGTATTGGTTGGCCTCTTTATTTCCCAGAATGCACCTCACAATCTGAGCACCTATACACCGCTTTTTACCCAATGGATAATGCAGCGATACATCGCATCAGCTCTAGAATGTGCAGGTATGTTGTGTGCTTCACGGACATAACAACTGCCACATGTGCAAATGACCTTTTCAGCGACCATCCTGAACGATGTGAAGAGCACATATCACCTGGTCCCCAGACGAAGCACTGAAGTAGATGGTCTCTCCATGTTCTAGATCAGATCTTTTCTACTGCCAGAATCCTACAGGTGTTGAGTGAGGTATGTCATGCTAAACATTTTGCACCCAGTATAACTGCAGCATGTTGGAGTGACGTTCTATCTGACCCTTGTGTCATGCACTTGTTGGCCAGGGACTCCTGTGTGGCATCATATGTCATACTCCAGAGCTTGGGCAGCTGTTTCCAAGAAACCTGATGCAGTGAGTGGTGTCTAGGCAGGACGGGAGTGGGAGCCTGACACCAACCTGCACAAATCAGTCATTCGTAGGTTGAGGCTGGTTGTTATTTTGGAGTAAAACATGTCATGCTAAATGCTGTGGTCAATATTCAGTAGACAGTATTGTGATAGTGTGTGTTGTGAAATAAATGTACAAATATATGTGGTTTGAAGTAGTGCAGTACGGATTGAAGATACTTTTTGAGTATTTATGTATTGTATTAGGTATTTATGTATTGAGTTAGGTATTTATTTGTTGTCTATAGTGGAATAGGCATTGTAGGCACTCTGTTGGGTGTTGCCATTTATGAAATATATTTATGAAATGTATTGTATGTTATAATTTGTGTGTCATTTATATATTGGTATATTGATTGTTTTTTAAATAGAGGGGTAGGTTGCAAGAGTATTGTGAATGTAGTGTGAGAGTAATTATCCAGGCAGTATGTAATAATGAAATAACTCTGTATAAAGAAATTTTGGATAATAAGATATGTTTAAAAACACACTATTTAATTTAATTTAATTCAATTTAATTTAATTTAATTTTCATTCATCTATATAAGATACATTATGTGAATTTATTTATTTAGTATTTTTAGTTTATATTTAAAAAGTTTGCAGTGTGGTTTATATTTGTGTGCATATGTGCATACTGTGCATGGAGCTAAGAGATCCCCAGGTGGCATTCTTGACTGCAGCTTAGGACAAGAGGTAGGTGCTTTCAGTTACATGGCAGATATTTTCCTGTCTCACCAACTCAGTGACTCCATTGTCCAATCACAGAGGCCAGGCCTCGATGTGAGCCTAGCTCCCAATAAGCTGTAGCTGCGCCAGGGGGCTGACAGTGTTGCCATGGATACATATATTGTGGTAGTTGGCATTAATCAGGCCTCTCATCTGTTCAGCCAAGTGTGCCCTAAGGCCTGAAGGCTCAGTCAGAGGTAAGGTTTGCTGCATATACATATGTGATGGAGCTCTTCCTGGTGAGACCATGCCCCCCAGCTCACTCCAGTGAAACCAGCAGGCCATATGGGAGCTGTACAGCAGTATCGTGTTGGGAGGTGAGTGTAGGGGCATGCTGTGGGGATGAGCTTTGATGGTGGTGTAACTGGGAATGTATTTGAGTTTCATAGTTTTGAAGACAAGATGTGTACAGACACAACTAGTCAGCCAGTGACTCCTACAAGTTGCAACTACTTATTGGAAACTTATTAGAAACTAACCAGGGGAGGAGTGGCCTAGTGGTTAGGACATGGCACCTCAGGCCAGAAGGCCAGGGGTTGAAGTCCCACCTGGGGTCAGCAATCTCAGGCCAGAGGGACTGGGATGTCTAGTCCTATAGGCACTCCTTGTGGCCTTGGGCAAGCCACTTAACTCTCATTTGCAACAGTAAAACTGCTTTCCTTGAAGGATAAGGCAGTATAGAAAACTGGTTAAATAAACCTTCTGCCCATAAATGGTGTCTCACAAAGTTTGAAGAGTTGCAGAAGAACTGACCATGCAGCATGTTATATGCAGGGCCAGCCTGTCCATTGAGCAAGAATGTTGTTTGCACAGGGCCCCACACAAACATTCTGCCCATCAGCACTTTAAAAGAAAAAAGAAACTTGCTGCTGCCACTGCCACCATGGCAGCAGAATAAAGTGACTCCTGCGGTCAAGTGTCTCCCATAGCCCTCCCCCTGGCTGCCAGCAGAGCCTGCCTCAATCACTCTCCTTGGCATAGCTTTCAGAGCCACAAAGGGAAAGTGTCCCACTTGTGGCTCTGTTAAGCCTGCTGGGGCTTATGGGAAATTTCTCATCAGCCCCAGCAAGCTTAACAGAGCCGCAAGAGTTCTCCAGGACCAAGCAGGAAGTCAGTCCTCACATATGGGTGACATTGGCGCCGACAGAGCCCCCATGCAGAGCATTTCCCCAGCTTTCAAATGCTGCCTTTGTGAATGCACAGTCCCCTTCCCGCCGAAGGGTGCCATCTTGCTCAGTCTTCTTTTTTCCACGGAGCCCGACGGACATGTGTCTTAGTCACCCGGTTAAAAGATGATTTTTTTCCTTCGAAGATTCATGGGTTTTTGCCGGTTCAACGCCAGTTCTCCTTCTCGCCTGGGCACGGTACACCGGTATCGAGCCCAGAGCTACTTTTTCGTTTTTTGTCCTTTGAGACTAGCATTCGCGCCTTTTTTATTTTTCACTGGCAGCCCAGTCTTTTGACCTTGCAGGGGCCCTTTTTTCCCCAATGGCTGCCAGCAGGTTCAAGAAGTGTGATCGGTGTAAGAAACTGATGTCTCTCACCGACACACACGACTGCTGCCTCCGGTGCCTCGGGCCCGATCATGACCCAATGATCTGTGGCCCGTGCGGCAAAATGTCCTCTAAGGCGCTGAGGAGCCGTCAACATCAACGAGAAAGGATCTTCTCTGACTCGGCGTCCAGCCGGGCCCGGACTTCGTCAGAGGCCTCGACGTCTCGGGAGTCTGACCCCAAGCATCGTCGGGGCTCCTCTGAGCGGGGGTCTCCCTCACGGGAACACAAAAGGAAGAAGAAACCCACGAGGGCGGCATCAGTGGACGCTCTTGGTCCCTCAAGGGCCAGGTCGCATAGCCCCGACCGCTGTCCTGGGTCCTCGGAGTCAGAGAGGCCTGCCAAATTACCTCGTGTGGAGCCGGAGTCCCCGAGTCACGTGAGTACTGTTGTCCTCGTGGACTCTCCTCCGGGGGAGCCAACGTCGGTCACGATACCATCGGGGGCCAAATCGGGGGCTGCTGAGTCTCCTGAGCTCGGACTCAGGTTGACAGCCTTGGAGAGCAGCTTGGCTGCCTTTATGGAACAGCAGCGAGTGCTGATCACTGGTCTGACCGTTGCATCTGCCCCGACCACCGGGACCTCAATGTCCAAGTCGACTCCGGAGGGCGAGCTGATCCTCGAGTCAATGCGGTCTCGAGTCGATCCTCGGCCAAGGTCTCCCTCGGCCTCCCGTATGGGGCTGAGGTTGTCGACGCCGGTACCCTCGGCGTCGGGCGGATGGCATCGGTGCCCGCCCGAACGGAGCCACTCGATTCCTCCTCGGAGGGGTCGGAGTGGGAGACAGAGGATGAGGAGTCCCCGGACACTTTCCGGACCCGGTGCATCCCATCGGACTCACCGGAATCCGAGCCTCAGAGAAAGTTCCCCCCCAGATGATACCCGGTTCTCGGACTTCGTGAGGGACATGGCCAAGGCCTTGGCCTTCCCCGCGGATCCCGAGGAGGAGCCTCAAGCCGAGGAGCTCGAGACCCTCCAGTATGACTCTCCACCGAAGGAGGCCTTTACTGTACCGGTTCCTCCGATGCTGGAACGGCTGCTCTTCCGCATGTGGGAGGCACTGGCCTCGGCGTCGGTTCTCAGCAAATGGGTCGATTCCATTTATCGAGTGCGTAAGAGCCCTGGGTTCCAGAAGGCACAGCTACCGCACCACTCCATGGTTGTGGAATCCGCCATGCATTGTCTGAAGAGTCAGAAGATGCACTCCTCAGTGCCCCCCGGCAGGGAGGCCCGGAACCTGGATGCCCTCGGTAGAAAGTTCTTCCAGGGCTCTATGCTGGCTTGCCGTGTCCAGACTTACCAGCTGTACATGGGCATGTACCTCCGAGACCTGGCAAAGGAGATTGCCAGGTTCTCTGCTGGCCTCTCTGAGGAACCTTTGCAGAGGTTCAAGGCTTTGTCATCGGGGATTCGAGAGTGCTCGAAGTTTATATCTTGAGCAGCCTATGATGGCTTCGAGGCTTTGGCCCGAGTAGCAGTGGCCGGCATCGGTGCACGCCGTCAGGCTTGGCTACAGTCATTGGACCTCGAGCCATGGGTACAGGACAAGTTGGTCGATGTCCCTTGCCGGGGTGAGAACCTCTTTGGCAAACCCATGGCTGAAAAGGCTGCAGAAATCGAGACTGAGACTCTCACCAGGACAAGGCTGTCCAGGAAGACTTCTGCCCCTTCTCAGAAAAAGAAGGGCTCGCGGAAAAAGCCCTTTTACCCGAGGAAGGCCTCTGCCTACAAATCCTACCCTCATTTCCAGGCATCTACAGCTCCCCAGCAGGGTCAGCAGGCCAAGGGGCAGGGACATGGGCCTCGTAGGCAAAAAAACCCCAAGTCGCCAACTCCGGCTCCTACACAGCAGGGAGCGGGGTTTTGACTCCCGCTGCATAGCCTCTCCCCCTCAGCTGGTTCCACTCAGCACAGGGGGCCGGCTGACACTGTACGCCCACAGATGGTCAGCTATAACAGGGGAGACCTGGGTACTGAGCATAGTCCAAAAGGGCTACTTGCTCCACTTCAACCAGTTACCTCCCTCCTATTTTCCAGGGGAGCCTCCAAGACTCCCTCTGCACAGGAACCTCCTCCTTCAGGAGTTGGCAAGTCTTCTACAGGAGCAGGCGGTGGAACCGGTGCTTCACCACCTGATAGGACGAGACTTCTATTCCAGGTACTTTCTGGTACCAAAAAGGACAGGAGGCCTCAGGCCCATCCTAGACTTGCGAAATCTCAACAAGTTCCTAGAGGGGGAAAAGTTCAAGATGCTTACCCTTGGAATACTGCTGCCCTACCTCCAGCAGGGAGATTGGCTATGCTCCTTAGACCTAAAGGATGCTTATACTCACATCCTCATTCATCCAGACCACAGACAATATCTCAGATTTGTAGTGGGAGGAAATCATTTTCAGTACAGAGTACTTCCATTTGGCCTAACCTCCGCACCCAGGGTTTTCACCAAATGCCTGGCGGTGGTGGCGGCCTATCTCAGAAACCAGGGCATCTTTGTCTTTCCATACCTGGATGACTGGCTCATCAGGGGTCAGTCTCCACAGGAGGCCAGACAAGCCACTCTTCGCATTGTCTCTCTTCTCCAGCGCCTGGGCTTCGTCATAAACTTTGCAAAGTCCACTTTGCTCCCCTCATAGGACATAGAGTTCATAGGGGCAAAGTTGGATACCTTACAAGCAATGGCTTATTTGCCCGGGAACAGGGCTCACAGACTGATGGCTCTGGCCCAGCAGTTTCGCAGTGGATCTCTGGTCTCTGCCAGACATTTCCTGAGGCTTTTGGGCCACATGGCCTCTACGGTCCATGTAACTCCAAATGCTTGTCTGCATATGCGGCCTGCTCAATGGTGCCTCAGAGCTCAGTGGATACAGGCCACAGGAGACTTAAGAGACAGAGTAAGAGTGTCCAAACTACTAGCAGCCTCCCTGCAGTGGTGGCTGCATCTCCTGAACCTGATCAAAGAGGTGCTTTTCCAGGCACTACCACACACATGGGTGCTGATGACCGATGCTTCTCTTCAAGGTTGGGGTGCACATTGCCAGGGGGCATACACTCAGGGCCTCTGGTCCCCTTAGGAGGCCACACAGCAGATCAATCTGTTGGAGTTGCGAGCTATTCGATTAGCTCTACAAACTTTCTCTCAGGTCCTCTCTCACCAGTCTGTCTTGATTCAGATGGACAACCAAGTAGCAATGTTCTATGTGAACAAACAAGGAGGCACAGGATCCAGGCTTCTGTGTTAGAAAGCACAGGCCTTGTGCGCCTTTGCAGTCAAGCACAGCATGTTTCTCAAGGTAGTTTATCTACCTGGCCAAGAAAATTACCTGGCAGACAAGTTGAGCACGAATGGCATTTGAATCCCCTAGTGGTCCATCAGATCTTCCTAAAATAGGGTCTTCCAACCATCGATCTCTTTGCCAGTCCACTGAACCATCAGCTGCCCAGGTTCTGTTCCAGACAACCGCATCCTCTCCGAATAGCAGCAGATGCCTTCCTAATCTCTTTGTCTACGGGCCTGCTGTATGCGTTTCCTCCAACGCCTCTAGTGGCCCGAACCCTATTCAAGGTTGTTTGGGACAGGGCCTTGCTGATCCTGGTAGCACCCAGATGGCCGAGGCAACCATGGTTTCCTCTCCTTCTGCAATTGGCGGTGGACACTCCACTCACTCTGGGGGTGCAACCCGATCTCCTGTCTCAGGATCAGGGATCTCTCCTGCACCCCAACCTCCAGTCCCTCCATTTGATGGCCTGGCTGCTGAAAGGGTAGTTCTAGCCCCCTTACTTCTACCTAGGATAGTGGAGGAGGTGGTTTTGGCCTCTAGGAGACAATCCACCCGGAAATCGTATGCCCTCAAGTGGCGTAGGTTCTCCACCTAATGTGCTCTGTCTTGAAGGACTAGAAAGGGGGCCTGTTACTTCTGGAGAGAAATCTGCAACTGTGAGTATATACTTCTGGTAATTTTCTAAAAAGAATTCTTTGTATTAAAGCTACTTAATCTGTGAACCCACTGTTTTTTGTTGGATCAGTTAGGGCCTAGTAGCAGCAATTAAAGTTTGCATTTAAAACACAGAGGAGAGCTTTCTGGTTACATTTCATACCCAGCAGAGAGCTTGTAGTTTAAATTTAATAGTCACTCAGGGCCAAGTAACAGCAAAGTACTTTTAGTTTAAATTTAACACACAGAAGAGAGCTTTCTGGTTAAATTTAGTACCCAGCAGAGAGCTTGTAGTTTAAATTTCATAAGAAGTTAGAGCCTAGCAGCAGCTAAGAGCTATAATTTAAATCAAATCAGAATTTAGCTTACCTCAGCAGCACAAGACAGGGTACTGTGTAGCAACCCTCTTTTAATAAGTGTTATTTCCCTCCCTCCCTCCCCACACCCACCCTCCCCTGGGATAATCATAGCTTTATAGGTACTTACACATCTTAAAAGACAGGAGGTGCTTTCAGATGAAGCTCATTACCCAAATCAGTCATACACTAAGGACCTGAGATTAATTAAGCTTCAGGTGAACAAGGTATATTAAACGTATTAGGTACAGTTTTATTGGTATAAATACCCATAGCAATCCCTAGTAAGTAAGAACTTAAAGATCTAGACACAAAATTAAAACTAAGATGCAGACAGCAGTCCAGCAGCGGGATGGGGGCTTTCCAGTCTTTTGCATTGAGTGTCACATGTATGATTTTCTCCCAGTTGGTGAGAGGTCTTACGTGTGCACTAGGTGCAAGGAGCTCTTTGCTCTCAGGGAACAAGTCCGTTCTCTAGAGGCTAAAGTAGCAGACTTGGAAAACATAAGACAGACAGAGAGGTACATAGACGAGACCTACAGGGATATAGTGCTGAAGTCCCACCTCCAGTCTGGCAGCACCCCTGTTGCCATGAAGGAGAGAGGTCACGTGACAGGAGAGCATCACCCAGGTGTGGCAGGAAGTGATCCTGTAACTAGGACCTGTCCTCCAGGTGATGTAAAACCCTCTCGCACCGAGGAAGTTTCTCCAGGGCCATGTGCCCATGAGGGAAGGGTTAGGACAGCCATTATAGTTGGTGATTCGATCATTAGGCATGTAGATAGCTGGGTGGCTGTTGGACGTGAGGATCGCCTGGTAACATGCCTGCCTGGTGCGAAGGTAGCGGACCTCACGCGCCACCTAGATAAGGTCTTAGATAGTGCTGGGGAGGAGTCTGCTGTCTTGGTACATGTCGGTACCAATTGAAAGCATGTATATTAGTATGGGGTGCCATACACTATTAGACTAACTAAAACTGAGAAAGAGTTAATTCTGTTCAGAACCTTGCTTAGAAATAAAACTTCATATATTAGCTTACTAGGTGAAGGTTTACATAAATAAAGAAAGGGCACATTGTACCCCAGCCTCTCTGTCTCAGAGATACCAGATAGCAGTCTCAGGGTTATTAGCTAAAATACTTTCAGGGTTAGTAATTAGTAGATATCAAGAGGTATTAGCAGTAAACAATTATGTCAATTAGGTCATTCTATATCTTGGATTCCTGTATGTCTCCTTATAATGGCCATGTAACAGTAAATAATTATGTCTTGGACTCCATTTATGGCTCCACACTGACCCACACTGAATAAGTTGACCTACAATATGATAAACATACATGACGTATAATGATAAAGTGAAATTATGCTGTATCATCTAAACAAGCCTTATAAATAAAGTGAACCATGGCTAAGAAGTTAGAGTAATCAGGGAGAACGTGCTTCTCTCAGTTTCTCTCCACAAAGCTTTGGTGTATTTTTCTATAGAACTGTGTTGTATTTATTGCTGTATTTGATAACCTTCCCATTGTTTGTGAATGTAGTTATTTGTAGCTTCAAGAGCCCAGTGAAATTACTGGTGAGGAGAGAGTTAAGTAAGCTCGTCAGTTGGTGCCGTGACTCATCTACAGATTTCAACATTCCTGGCAAGGAGGGAAGGTGTTTGTGAGTATTTTTGGTGCCAGCAATGAGCAATCTGTTAGGTGAACAGGAGTTGACTCAATTGTGTGAATGGCATGTTGAGGCTATGCGTTTAACTCTCCAGAAAGGTAGCCCTTCTTGTTGTATGCGTGACAAATATGGAGATAGGCTACCACTTATGTTGTGCACTGGCATGCAGTAACTATTAATAATGTGCTGTTACAATTTCCTTTGGAAGGAACATTTTCTGTAGATAAGCTTTGTTATCTGAAATGTGCTTTGCAGACTAGACACAGAATATGCGATGCTCATGAAGGGCTAGTGTTTAGTTGGTGGCAGCGAATGGCACATAAATTGAAAAATGAATTGTTTGTATTAGTGAATGTTGATACAACGAGTGAACCACCGGAGAAAGCAGAGGTGGCTGCATTTGAAGATGTTCCAGGTGTATTTCCGTCGTCTTCCCCTGTCCTGAGAATTATGTAGTTTCAGAAGGGAAGATAGTCACTCATTTAGCGAAATTAAGATATAAGATAAGAGATAAGCAAAGAATATTGGGAAATACACAGATCACGAATTTTGGGACTTGCAATGTGTCCCGACTCAGAGAAATGAATGATCTTCTTAGTCATGAAACAAAATGTACTGTACGTGTTATAGATTCCTTAGAGGAAACATTAAGAAATAATATTTCTGCTACAAAGGAATTAGGTATTTCTAGTAAACTTGTTGATGATATTGAAAAGGGTCTGAATAAGCATTTTATGACCTATAGAGAGAAATGTATTCAACTACATAGTGCTATAAGTTTTTTTCAAACTGTGTTGTGTCAGTATAATAGTTCATGTCCTACTTGGGCTGCTTTAGATAATTTGCTTAGAACTGCGTTTTATAACCCAGCTGATTTTTTTTCAGTTTGTGACATACCTTGTGATAGATTTTCAAGAGAAAACTCGAAGAGATAATTTTGTTTTAGTGGTTAAAAGATGATTTTCTGTTAAAATCACTAACAGTAGTACACTTATAGCAAACCTGTGAAAAGGACTGGTTGAGATTAAGCATCTTTAAGGCAGGATTCATTAATTGTTTTTATAAATGTTTAATAAAGGTATTTTTTAAGTAAAATGTTTAAGTAAAGGTATTTTTTTACAACTTTAATAATAGCTTGACCAGCTAGGACAGCTGATGTAAGTCTGAAAAAGTACTGATATAAGTCTGAAAAGTGCTTGTGTAAGTCTGAAAAGTGCCTGGTGCAGTGAGCTGATATTTGATGTGAAATGACTGAGTTGCTCAATCTGATGATTGCTCAACCTCCCAGGAGCAAGGGGTAGGATTGGAGCGCGAGAAAGTCATAGGAATCTTCAGCGAGACAGTTCAGATAAGCTTGTCATTGAGCTTTTGCAAGCAAAAACTGTCTCTGGAATCAGAGCAGGGGGATGGTTAGAAGAGATGCTTTCCTTGCTATTCTTTGCAGGTGTCACAACTATTTACCCTGATCCTGGAAGACTTCTATCTGCTCTGTGGGCTGCCCCAGGATAAAATGTCGCACATTGTCAGTTGTGTTTCTTTCCTCTGAAGTGCCGTTTTCTGCAGATGAAGTGCTGTTTTTCTGCAAGATGCAAGCATCGTTATCTTGGAAAACTTTCATCTACAGTGCTGGGATCAGATATCGGATGCCTTTCATCCCGCCTGTAAGGGTCGCTGTGAGACCTGAAGTTTCGTTTCTTAGACTGTCAGCTGTGTCCATTGCCAGCAGTCGATGGTGAAGAAGTTATCTCCAGCCATACAGTGTCACTTCAGTATGTGTCACTTCAACTCTTTCTGTGTCGAAAGCGAGACTGTCTGTGAAAGTACGGTAAGACATAGACTTGTGCAGTACATAATGTGATTTTGCCAATTTCTCCCTGGACTTTTGTTGTGGATTTGCGATTTGCTTATGACTTGGCAAAGAAAAATGCAGTTTTGATTTTATCTGCTCTTTTTTTGAAGGTTAGTCTTGCATATTTGCAAAGGCCCTAGAAACTGCGTTATCTGATGAGAAACTCAACCATCCCTTTTTAATTTCTTATGTGAATGATTTGTTTTTAATGTAAACTGAATTACTTATGTTATTGGTCAGATTTGTGCCTTTTATTAGTTTATACTGGTCAGTTAGGTTTGAGGGTTAATTCTGTTTAAACTGCGGTGTCTTGTAAAAATGTAACTTTCTGGGAATTGTCTTAACACTCTCTGGTCAGAAGGATCAGAAAGTCTCTCTGTCTCTCCGTTATCGCAGTAGAAGGTTTGTTTTTTTTAATGGTTGCAATATTCTAGGAAATGCGCCATGTTTTAAATGTAAATGTAAAACAAAAATGTACTGGGAAGTAGTGCCATGGTTATTGTAAACTATTCAAATTGTTTGTAGCTATTTCTGATGTCCTTGTTATCTGTGTGTTCTTGTAAATTTTCGCAACTGGCTGTAAGCCAGTGAGCTTTTATTCAAAGTGAATTAATGAAGTAACTTCTGCTCTGTCTATATGGTAATGATTTTTGCAATTGGATCTCATTGCTTTCCTCATTGATTTTTTGCTAGCACACGTCACGATTTTTGAAATCCAAGGGACACTATTCGGTGAACCGAAAAGACTCTTTTCTGATATCTGTGTCACAGATGTCACCGTATGTAGCACTGTTAAAGATGACTTTATTTTCTCTTTTATCTCCCTTTGAAGATACTTCTTTTGAAACCCAGTTTTTGGACTTCGTGAAGTTCGCCAGGGCAGCTGGGAAACGAATCATCTGTTTATTTACCCTGATCGTCTGTTTCTGCCTTGTTTCTGCAGCGGAAGCTTACCGCTGTGGTTATGCATTTTGTCTTTTTGAAACTGTTTCACAGCTTGCAATTGTAGGGCCAGTCTAGGGCCAGTATATACATATGCCTGCCTATCGGATTCATTCTATTTTTGATTTTGCAACTTGTTTTGGTATCCGTTCTGTATCAGAGGAGGGAGGTGATATTTCTGATACAGCCTCCGATTGAATAAAAGCTTTTCCTTTTTAGCCCTTATGGCGGTGTGTGTTTCCCCAGACACTATTTGAAATAATTAATGAATGCCTTGGCAGTTATCCCAGACACCCGGTGTTGCGCAGCGCTATCTTAACTTATTTTGTATGGTTGCACTCAGCCCTGTTTGTTTTCCTTTTATTGCAAGAGATTCTCCTTAACGGGATCTGCAGAATTATTTTAGCAGAGAGGAAGTCACTCGATTGGGTCCTGCTTAAGACTGCATCCGAAGACACTCCCAGCTCCGGAGTTCCTGGTCCATGTCATGTGTTCCTGGTGGGATATTCAGCTTGTAAAGTGAGAAGACATTCTCAACGAATGCATCTTATACGGTGGCCCCCTCACAAGTCCAGAAAGTGGCTTCCTGTGTCAGTGAATCAAGAGTTTGCAACGCAGAGTTTTATTGGACAAATAGTGATTGAAGAAAAGGACTTTTATGATTCAAAGTATTTTCTGAAAGAACAACAGAGACATTACAAAGAGATTATTGTATTAAGTAAATTCTTTATGGACTATGCATGTAAAAAAAAAATACTTTTATATAGCATGTAAAATGTTTTTATGTAATTATAGTAAGACCTAGAGGGATGAGGTTAGTTTAGATTAGTATTTTCCTGAAATATCTGTAATGACCTTTAGGTACTGCACCTCTACTTAATAAAGTAATTGAGAATTAGAGGGCCAGTATAGCGATAGTATATCTCCTCATCATTTTACGAAGAGTATTAAGAAGAGTAGGTATATTTTTAGTTTGTCTTAGAATATTTTTGAGAATATTTTTGTTGCTATGCATATTGGCTATGCATATTTCCTAATCTGGTCCTAGATGTGCTGTGGAAATTTCTTAGTGAAGCAGTATTGTATTCAGAATCATGAGGATGTTAGAAGGAATATCCAAATATTTTTGAGGCACACTTACACCTGATGGGAAAAACATTGTAAGTTATCAAAGTTTGTTGCTTGTCTTCCAACAGTGACAGCTCCTCAGCATGGAAGTTTACCAAGAGTTAGGCCTAGGACCTTTGAGGAGTTTTGTGACATATAGTCATATACAAACACAAATACAAACACAGAACCTAGAATAATTAAAGATATAGGTATGAAGATCCTATGTACAAGTTCCTATATTGCAGTAATTTACAAGTAATGTCAGTTAATGGGAACTAAGTGTGTAGTTCTAGCTACCCTTTTTGGATGCCTCTAGTTTTTTTACTGAGGCAATTAGTGTGTATTGCAAGGTCCAGTAAACATAGTGTCAGCTTATGCAGTCAGGAACTGAATGGTTTTTAGATTTTCTCCTAGCAAAGGAAAATGCTGTATGCAGAGTACTAGTTGATTTTGTTGTAGTATGCTTGATACTAAATGGAAAAATAGTGAAAGGCCTATTAGATAAAGTTAGTAATCATATTTTAGTTCAAGTGAGAGCTATGTAAATTTCCTTTTCAGCTCTCACTAATTCTTGGTCCTTCATTCTGGAATTCAGTATTCAGTATTCAGGCCTTTGCAAGGCCTGTTAGCATTTTTATTTGGTATTTTGGTATGTTTCATTTTAGAAGTATTACTCCTCTATGTACTGATAGTTGTTTCTCTATGTCAGCACTGGTTTCATTCCACCTCTTCACCTTTCACAGCTTTCTAAATCAGAAATCAGTAGGATCACTGACCCCTGCAATAATGTTATGGATTGGCCCAGAATCCAGTTGTATTTCCACTTCAATGGCAATATATGAGTTTCCTTATTTTAGAAATGATTCTTTCCAGAATCAGAGGAGGGACTGAAAGCATGTATATTAGTATGGGGTGCCATACACTATTAGACTAACTAAAACTGAGAAAGAGTTAATTCTGTTCAGAACCTTGCTTAGAAATAAAACTTCATATATTAGCTTACTAGGTGAAGGTTTACATAAATAAAGAAAGGGCACGTTGTACCCCAGCCTCTCTGTCTCAGAGATACCAGATAGCAGTCTCAGGGTTATTAGCTAAAATACTTTCAGGGTTAGTAATTAGTAGATATCAAGAGGTATTAGCAGTAAACAATTATGTCAATTAGGCCATTCTATATCTTGGATTCCTGTATGTCTCCTTATAATGGCCATGTAACAGTAAATAATTATGTCTTGGACTCCATTTACGGCTCCACACGGACCCACACTGAATAAGTTGACCTACAATATGATAAACATACATGACGTATAATGATAAAGTGAAATTATGCTGTATCATCTAAACAAGCCTTATAAATAAAGTGAACCATGGCTAAGAAGTTAGAGTAAACAGGGAGAACGTGCTTCTCTCAGTTTCTCTCCACAAAGCTTTGGTGTATTTTTCTATAGAACTGTGTTGTATTTATTGCTGTATTTGATAACCTTCCCATTGTTTGTGAATGTAGTTATTTGTAGCTTCAAGAGCCCAGTGAGGTTACTGGTGAGGAGAGAGTTAAGTAAGCTCTGCACCAATGACATAGGAAAATGTGGTAGGGAGGTTCTGGAGGCAAAATTTAGGCTTTTAGGTAGGAAGTTGAAATCCAGAACTTCCAGGGTAGCATTCTCCGAAATGCTTCCTGTTCCACGCGCAGAACCCAAAAGGCAGGCAGAGCTCCGGAGTCTCAATGCGTGGATGAGACAATGGTGCAGAGATGAGGGTTTTGGATTTGTTAGGAACTGGGGAACATTCTGGGGAAAGGAGGGGCTCTTCCGAAGGGATGGGCTTCACCTTAACCGGGATGGAACCAGGCTGCTGGCATTAACCTTTAAAAAGGAGATAGAGCAGCTTTTAAACTAGATATTAGGGGAAAGCCGACAGTCGCCCAAGAGCGGATGGTTCGGAAGAATGTATCCTTGAAGGATTCTACCAAAAGCAGAGAGGTTCCACAAAAGAGTAAAGTAGCCCAAATGCCCTCAAGTATGGAGCAGACAGAGCTTAAAGATCCCAATTTACCCATGTCTAACAATAGCCAAATTAACATGAATAAAATACATTCTCTAAAATGCTTGTATGCAAATGCTAGAAGTCTAAAGAATAAGATGGGAGAGTTAGAATATATAGCACTAAATGGAAGGTTAGATATGATTGGAATATCAGAGACATGGTGGAAGGAGGACAACCAGTGGGACACTGTGATACCTGGGTACAAACTATATCGTAATGATAGAGCTGATCAAATTGGTGGAGGGGTTGCGCTCTATGTTAGAGAGGGCATTCACTCAGAAAGGATTAAAGTTTTGCAGGAAACAAAATCTGCTGTAGAATCTATATGGATTGAAATTCCATATAAAAGGGGGAAGTCAATGGCAGTGGGGGTGTACTATCGAGCGCCTGGCCAGAATGACCAAATGGATGATGAAATGCTCAAAGAAATCAAGGAAGCTAACAAAAGTTACAGCGCAGTAATAATAATGGGTGATTTCAATTACCCAAGTATCGACTGGGTCAGTGTCACGTCAGGACATGCTAGGGAGATAAAGTTCCTAGATGAAATAAATGACTGCTTCTTGGAGCAGCTGGTTCATGAACCGACCAGAGGGGAAGCCATATTAGACCTAGTCCTTAGTGGAACACCAGATCTAGTGCAAGAGATAAGGGTATTGGGGCCACTTGGCAATAGTGATCATAGCATGATCACCTTTGATTTAATTAGTGGAGGAAGGATAGTAAGGAAATCCACAGTACTACCTTTTAACTTTCGAAAGAGAGACTATGATAAAATGAGGAAAACAGTTAAGAAAAAACTAAAAGGAGCAGTTGCGAAGGTTAAAGACGTACATCAAGCTTGGATGTTGTTGAAAAATACTATCTTGGAAGCCCAGACCAGCTTTATTCCACGCTTTAAGAAAAGTGGAAGGAAGTCCAAAAAACTGCCAGCATGGTTTAAAGGTGAGGTCAAAGAGGCTGTTGTTGCCAAAAAAGCATCTTTCAGGAAATGAAAAAAAGAGCCAAACGACGAAACCTGGAAACAGCACAAGCACTGGCAAGTCAAATGCAAGGCGTTGATAAGGCAGGCAAAGGGAGAATTTGAGAAGAAGCTTGCTGCGGAAGCAAAAACGTGAAATAAAGACCTTTTCAAGTACATTCGTAGTAAAAAACCTGTGAGAGAGTCAGTTGGTCCATTAGATGATAAAGGGGTTAAAGGAGCACTAAGAGGCGACAAGGCGATAGCGGAGAGACTGAATGAATTCTTTGCTTAGGTCTTAACTGAGGAAGATGTAGGGATGTTACCCATGACTGAAGTGGTATTTAAAGGTGCAGAAGAATTGAAGAAAATATTGATACATCGGGAAGATGTCTTACAACTATTAGATAAACTGAAGAGTAGCAAATCACCTGGGCCGGATGGTATACATCCAAGGGTGTTGAAAGAACTGAAATATGAGATTGCAGACCTGCTATCAGTAATCTGTGAACTATCAATAAAATCATCTCTAATACCTGAAGATTGGAGGATCGCCAATGTAACACCAATTTTTAAAAAGGGTTCCAGGGGTGATCCGGGAAACTACAGACCGGTGAGCCTGATGTCAGTACCGTGAAAAATGGTAGAAACCATCATAAAGAATAAAATTACTCAGCATGTAGATAGTCACAACCTAATGGGAGACAGCCAACATGGCTTTAGACAAGGAAGATCTTGTCTTACTAATCTGTTATGTTTTTTTGAAGGAGTGAATAAACAGGTGGACAAAGGTGAGTCGGTTGATATTGTGTATCTGGACTTTCAGAAAGCCTTTGACAAGGTCCCTCATCAGAGACTTTTGGCAAAACTAAAGTGTCATGGGATAGGAGGCAGTGTACTGTTGTGGATCAGGAACTGGTTAAAAGATAGAAAGCAGAGGGTAGGGCTAAATGGCCAATTTTCCCAATGGAGAAAGGTGAATAGTGGTGTACCCCAGGGATCTGTGCTGGGTCCGCTGCTTTTTGACATATTCATAAATGACCTGGAAAGTGGAATAACGAGTGAGGTTATCAAATTTGCAGATGACACAAAACTATTTAAAGTTGTTAAAACCCAAGAGGATTGTGAAAAATTGCAAGAGGATCTTGATAAATTGGAAGACTGGGCATCAAAATGGCAGATGAAATTTAATGTGGGCAAGTGCAAGGTTATGCACCTAGGGATGAACAACCCAAACTATGGTTACACGAGGCAAGATTTCACATTAGGAACCACCACCCAGGAAAAAGATTTAGGCGTCATTGTGGATACCATGTTAAAACCCTCGGCCCAGTGTGCAGCGGCAGCCAAGAGAGCAAATAGAATGCTAGGTATGATAAGGAAAGGAATGGAAAATAAAACAAAAGATATTATAATGCCTCTATATCGTTCCATGGTGAGACCGCACCTTGAATATTGTGTGCAATTCTGGTTGCCGTATCTTAAAAAGGATATAGCGATTTTAGAAAAGGTACAGAGAAGAGCCACCAAAATGGTAAAGGGGATGGAAGGATACTCCTATGAAGAAAGGCTAAAAAGGTTAGGGCTCTTTAACCTGGAAAAGAGACGGCTGAGGGGAGATATGATAGAAGTCTATAAATTAATGAACGGAGTGGAACGGGTAAACGTAGATCGATTGTTTACCTTATCAGAATATAGAAAGACTAGGGGACATGCAATGAAGCTACAGGGTAAACTATTTAAGACTAATAAAAGAAAATATTTTTTCACTCAACGTGTAATCAAACTCTGGAATTTGTTACCGGAGGATGTAATAAAGGCTGTTAGTGTTGCTGGGTTTAAAAAAGGTTTGGACAAGTTCCTGGAGGAAAGGTCCATAAACCATTATTAAGAAGTGACCGAAGATATCAATACTTGACCCAGTACAAGCATTGTGAAACTTGTGTCTCTTGGGGAAACTGCTAGGTACATATGACCTAGATTGGCCACTGTTGGAAACAGAATACTGGGCTTGATGGACCTTGGTCTGACCCAGTATGGCATTTCTTATGTTCTTATGCTCAGCGCCAAGAGGATCCCTTTTCATGCCTGGTACCAGTGGTGCTGCAGTATCTGCTTCACCTGTCGGACCTAGGCCTTAAATCCAACTCTGTTCGGGTCTCCCTCAGTGCTCTGTCAGCGCACCACTCGCCAGTGGAGGGCCAGTCTCTGTCGGTCCATCCCTTAGTGGCCCTCTTCCTCAGAGGCCTGCTTTTGCTCAAGCCTCCGATTCATTCACCAGCCCATGAGTGGGATTTGAATGTGGTCTTGCAACAACTTACTTGCCCACCGTTTGAGCCGATGGCTACCTGTCATTTACGCTTCCTTTCCTGGAAGGCGTTGTTCTTGGTGGCTCTTACCTCGGCCAGGCATGTGAGTGAACTACAGGCTCTGGTTTCTGATAGACCGTACACACGGTTCTATAGGAACAGGGTGGTCTTACGGACTCATCCTAAGTTCCTTCCAAAGGTTGTCTCCTCCTTCCACCTCAATCAGGAGGTGGTTCTTACAACCTTCTTTCCCAAGCCGCATGCCAGCCGGGCTGAAATGGTCTTGCATACCCTGGACTGTAGGAGGGCGTTGTCTTTCTACATTGACCTTACGCAGGGGCATCGAAGGGCTGTTCAGCTCTTCGTATCTTTTGACCCTAATAAGCTAGGGTTACCTGTCTCCAAGCGTACCCTGTCCATTTGGGTAGCAGACTGTATCGCCTGGGTGTATAGGGCAGCCGGCCTCTCCTTGCAGGGTCGAGTCACAGCCCACCGTGTCAGGGTGAAGGCTGCGTCAGTAGCTCATCTCCGCTCTGTTCCGTTGGCAGACATCTGCCGGGCCGCTACTTGGTCTTCAAGCCAGACATTTGCGGCCCATTACTGCCTCGAGAGGGAGTCCCTCAGGGACAGTGCTTTCGGAAGGCGGTACTCCGTAATCTCTTTGAGGTTTAGGCAACTCCTACCCTCCGGCCCTTGTGTTGGGCTACCGTTCGGGGGCGTTCTCAGAGAAGATTCTTATCACGCATGCTGAGACTCTAGAGGGAGCTTATTTTTCAGTTTTGGGTTCTCGGTAGCCTAGAGCTGGGGAGTCCCATATGTGAGGACTGACGTCCTGCTTGGTCCTGGAGAAAGACTAGTTACTCACCTGTAACAGGTGTTCTCCAGGAGCAGCACGAATCAGTCCTCATGACCCTCCCTCCTCTCCTTGGAGTTGCAGTCATATATATATTTCATTTTGTGTTTTTGCTGTCTTTTAGCTATGTCATCAGACTGAGCAAGATGGCACCCTTGGGCAGGAAGGGGACCGCACATGCATGCTGCATTCCCAAAGGCTTTCTTTGAAAGCTGGGGAAATGCTGCACACGGGGGCTCCGTCAGCGCCGACATCACCCCTATGTGAAGACTGATTCCTGCTGCTCCTGGAGAACACCTGTTATAGGTGAGTAACTACTCTAACTCTCCCTTTGTGTCTCTGAAAGCCACACCAAGGAGAGTGATTGAGGCAAGCTCTGCCAGGCAGCCGGGGGGCCAAAGACTGGTAAGGCAGCCAGGGTGGGGCCCCACGGGAGACACTTTATTCTGCTGCTGCCATAGCAGCAGCAAGTTTCTTTTTTTCTTTTAAGGTTTCCCTGGGCTGATGGGGGGGGGGGGTTAGGACTGGTAATGGGCTGATGAGGGGTTAGGACTGGAGGTGGACTATGGGGGGGGGCTAAAACTGAAAATGGGGTGATGGGGAGCCTAGGACTGGTAATGGGCTATGGGGGGCTAGGAATGGTAATGGGCTGGGGGGTTGCTAGTACTGGAAATGGGCTGAGTGGAAGGGGGGACTTGAACTGCAAATAGCTGATGGGGACGGGGACGGGGGCTTGGAATGGAAATGGACTGAGTGGAAGGGGGGGCTTGAACTGCAAATAGCTGATGAGGAGGGGGCTTAGAATGGAAATGGGCTGAGTGGAAGGGGGCTTCAACTGCAAATAGCTGATGTGGAGGGAGGCTTTGAATAGAAATAGGCTGTGAGGGGAGGGAGCTAGGACTGGAAATGGGCTGAGTGGTGGGGTAGAGCTAGGACAGGAAATGGGCTGATGGAGGGACTAGGATAGGACTGGAAATGGGCTGTTGGGGGTGCTAAGATTGGAAATGGGCTGTGGTGGGGGCTTGGATTGAAATGGACTCATGGAGGGGCTAGAACTGGAAGTAGGCTCATGGGGGGCTTGGATTGGAAATGGGCTGAGTGGAGGGGAGCTAGGATTTGATATGAGCTGATGGTGGGGCTAGGAAAGGACTAGAAATGGGCTGATGGGGGCTGGGATTGGAAATGAGCTGATGGAGGGACTTGGATAGGACTGGAAATGGATGGGGAGCTAGGACTGGAAATGGGCTGATGGGGGGCTAGGACTGGAAATGGGCTGATTCGGGGACTTGAAGGGAGTGGATGCTGGGTGGGGCTGGAACTAGAAGGGAGCTGATGTTGGGGGAAGATTAGAATGGGATGGAGCTGGGAGAGTGAAATGGAGAGGGGAAAATATTTTGTGTGGGAGGGAAGAAAATGCTACTATTGGCCCGGTATTGGGAGAGTACCGTATTTTCGTGCATATAACGCGCACCCGCATATAATACGCACCCGCATATAATGCGCGGAGATTGGGCTTTTATGTAATAAAGTTCTCACATTACGCGCCCTCGCATATAGCGTGCACGTTATATGCACGTAAAAACAGTACTATGAGTGCTCAAGGAGCTTGAGATTTGGATTTCAAGTGGATTGTTTATGTTTTTTTACTTCAGGGCTTCGTCTTTAGCTAGAGATTGAGATTGTGGATTTTGTAGATGATTGTCTGTATTATCTCAAACTTTTCCTTGCTGTTATGTGGATATCTCTTGTGTGGCAGTAAATTCACTTTGGTTTTGAAATAAACTCCTGGCACGTGGACTTTTTTTGAGTGGAGTAGCAGAGTGAGTGATCCCCCAAGGCCTGGCCTCACAGCTCTTGCTGCTCTCACCCCGAGAAACCGATACCAGACCCTGCGGTAAGGAAAGCGTGTTACTCTTCAGCCTCTGAAAGTGAACTCCTTGTCTTTTACAGGGAATAATCCCCACCAACCAGGAGTCACATTAGTGACATGCCTACTAAGTGTGTACGGTGGCGCTTTAATCTTTCTGCCCATCTTTGAACTACAGTCATAAAAAGCTCACCCTCAGAACAAAAGAGAAGACACCTTTGCTGGGCTGTAATTTACCTGAGAGTGCAGCTGTTACTCAGCACTTTGATGACAGAGGCTGTAGTGGTGCCCTGTTTCTGCGTTGTTAAAAGCAAACCCCTCGTGCTGGTTTCGTTCCAATCGCAGGAAGAGGGGTTTAGTTCCCGAAAGCTAGTCGAGAAAAAAGATTTGGTATAGTGCGCACCCGCAAATAACGCGCGAGAGGGTTGCGCGGTAGGTAAAATCGCATATAGCGCGCACGTTATATGCGCGAAAATACGGTAAGTGTGGATTGAGGATGGAGGGGTAAAATTTGAGTCGATGCAATAGGAATGAGGAAAGAGCAAAAGGAGAAAGATTAGTATGTTAAAGATGTAGTTAGAGAATGGAAAAAAACTAGAAGAGAGAAGAAAGGACAAATGGACAGCAGACGATGGAGAGTTAGCAGAAGACACGAAGAAACCAGAAGAAAGTGGCTGGAGCAATTGCAACTGAAAAAGAAATGCAAAAAAGGTAGAAAAATATCTCTTTATTTTGAATTTATTAACTGGAATATGTCAGTTCTGGGAAATGTGCATCATTAATGTCTGTGCTTTGTTTAGTACAAGAGGAAATTAATTTATAGTTTTATTTCTACAGTGTTGTTGTACATTCCAAGTTTGGCTTCTTGGGTTCCCAGTTTAATTATTGTCTTCCTGTTTCTAAATTGTGATTCCTTGTTTGGTGTTGGTCTATGTTCTGCATGTTTAACTGAGCTGAGGTATTCTGTTTATGTAATTCCTATTTGACATTGCCACTTGTTCTCTTTCCTCAGTAGGTCATGTATTGTTATTCTCTGAAATGTATTGGTTTAATATTTGCAGTGTTGCCTTTTGATAGGTAGAGTATGGTGCTTTGTGAGTCCTGGTAGTGCTGTTATGATACGGCGGGTTTGCTATGGGTTTAAATGGGCAGTGTTTGTAGTAGTTTCTAATGTGCCTGGCGGTTGGCACTGGATTATAGTAATGTAGAAATCTTTTAGTCTTTCTTTATCCATACACTCATTAAGAGGCATGTTTTCTAAAAGTTAGTGTATGGTAACATTATGCAAATGTTTATGCAAATGAGGTCCCTTATGCAAAAGAGGCCCCGCACCGAGTCTCCGCACAGGGCCCCGCACCCCCCTTGGGCCGCCCCTGGTTATATGCACAGACATAAAGTGCATTACTACTGCTCACAGTCCTCTGGACATCATACACCCACAAACACATGACCCCACTGTCCAAAGGAGGTATATGTTGGAATTCTTATTTGGCTCGTAGGGTTCCTTTAATGTTTGCATGTTGCTAATGCCTGCACTGAGTGTGCATGTTGTTAAGGCCTGCTCAGTGTACAGGTGCTCAGTGAACAATTAAGCTGTAGAATTTGTTACCAAAAGATTTGGTAAAAAGCAGTTAACACAGCAGGGTTTAAAAACAGTTTAGGTAAGTTCCTGGAGGAAAAGTCCATGATCCATTTATTTGCTAGGTAAACATGGGGGAAGCTATTGCTTGCATCTGGGTATGAGCAAGAAGGGCTGAATCTATTGTTTGGGATACTCATGATCCAGGTTGACCCTTCTTGGAGACAAAATGCTGGGCTTGAGGGACCTTTGATCTGACCTACTATGGCATAAAAGATGTTCTTTTGTTTTAATAGATATGAATTTAAGATATGAAAATCAATATAAAAATACCCAACTTGGCATAAGGTATAGATTAGTTTGAATTATTATGTTACCCAAAGTGGACAATGTAACAATATGAAGTTTTCCTCGGACTATACTGGTAAAGATCAATAAATAAAATTTTTCTTACCTTTCTTTAGTGTTTTGCAGGTACTGCTTCGCTGCATCAGGGTTTTTTTGCAAGAAGAACTGGTATGAGCAGAGTGACTCAATAAATCCCATCAATTCCAGCAGTGACAAAGGCAAAGAGTCTGGTACGTTGGTATGTCTGCAAGAAAACAAGCAATACCACTGCAGTAATGGTGCTAGGATGTGTTTCTTATGTGTACAGTAGACTACCTCAGGCTCCTAGAGTCCCACATCACAAAGCTTGTCCACCCTAAATGTGAATGTGAAAAGAATCCAAGTTATAGAAAGGCCATTAGAGAACATTTTGGGGTTTGAGTCTCTTTGTGTGGAGCTTCAGATCAGCTTGGTTCTGTTCCTCTGTGTGTTCCGGGATCATCAGATGCTCTGCTCTTGGTCTGGTCTTTTGGGTGGAACTTCCTCCTCTCTGCAACAGCAACAAAGGCAGCTCCTCCCTCTATAGTTACACCCCAGGAAATTATACACTTATGCATCTGCATAGTTTTCTGCATAATTATGTAATGAGCATGTTTATAATAAAATAATTTTGCATACATTTGTTCATGTTAGTGGGAGGCGAAGCTGGTGGCTCAAATGCAACTGGTTCCATGATCTTCCTGCATCACGTGGCTCTTCCAGAGTGCTGTCAACACAGTGCTGAAGTCATGTGCTGTTCTCACAAGCCTGAATAGTCCAAAGGTGCGTATATGCTGGGCTGTACAGCAGTGGCATTTGAACATGTAATGAAATGTGCAACAAAACTCTAGCTAACTGGTACGCAGAGTGCGCATGAAGCATGCATTCTTAGAGACAAACTGCACACAGTGAGATCCACATAGCTTGGGAGCATGTACTAATCAGAGACGTGCTCCGAACAGTGTCTCAAGATTTCAAGCACAATGCTGATTGCACTCTGCTAGACCAGCACAGTGCAGGAAAGCTGCGGCACAGGCTGTATTTGAAACAAAGAGAACCATGTCGTGCAATAACGATAGTGCTGGGAGAGAGGCTGGAGAGACGGACTTCAGGGAGAAAATCTGGGGAAGGGCCTTGAGGGTGACAAAGAGTTCAGAGAAAGTGAGGGGGAGGGGGGTGCAATGGATAATCGGACAGTGTGGGAGGGGAGATGAGCTAAAAGAGACAGGGGATGTGTAGGGGTTAGGGATGGGGACAAGAGAGTGTAAGGGGTAATGTGTGGAAGGAGAGAGGAGCTGAGGAAACTAGGACAAGGGGATGAGTGTAGTGGGGTCACATACATATATACACATACACACACACACACACACACGTCAACATACAGTGCCACAAGAACACATTTAAACATATTGTCTTATTTACAGACTTTCAACTGGGCACATGCAGATTCAAACTACACACTAGGGATGTGTACATTAAAGATTTTCAGGTTTCTGTTTGTTCATCAGAAATATACCATTTCTATCAGTCTTCGTTCCATTCATCCTCATTAAAGTCTATGGGGGAAACTATTTTGCAATGGAACAGTAAGGCTTGTCATTGACTTTCAATCAAAACCTGCTTGAAACTTGATGGTAGACATTACAGCACTATAAGCCATCAAGAGTGTCATCTACCCCTCCCCCCTCTGAGGAACCAGAAAAGGTACAAAGAGTACATACAGTGTATACCAGAAACCACAGTTAGAAGGGCAAAGTGTACAAACAGCACAATGATCATCTCAGGATAGTGGAAGAGGGCAAAGCAGCAGCGCAATTGCTAGAAGCTCAATGAGGCACTTTGATTGGAGCAAAATGGCAAGGAGACTAGCACTACAACCAGGTCAGCTGTGATGCCTTAAACATGCCAAGTATTGGGTCGCTTTTGTAGAGTGTGACTGCACTTATCTAACTAAAATACACTCCAAATATATCAAAAGGTAGTAGACAACTTCACTATTCCAAGTCTCTCAAAACACCCTTGTTTCTTTAGAGTACTACCATTGTCAGTCACGCAAGGTCTCAGACTTAATGGTGCCGTAACCAAAACTGATCAACATTGGCACACTATTTGCATCAATGACCTTTTATGCGTGCTTTTTATTATTAAGGTGTACGTTCAAAACTTTTCTTCTAACTCCTCAAAGTGAATGTTTGCACACCGGACTCGTTTTCTTATAGTGCTTGAAACTATTCAAAATAAATGTTTACACACTGGACTCATTTTCTTATACATACAGCATCTACCAAACTACACTTATAGCATTTTGCAATGTCAGTTCTATAATTACATCCCCAGCACACAAACTTACATAATGCTGCCCATGTTCCCTCTCAAAACCCAAACTGCTCCATAGTTGCCATACTGAAAATAATCTGATAGAAACGCCGTGCATGTGGACTAGAGCCGCCACCTGGGTTTTAATCAAAATCAAAATCGATGCCCGACGTGATGACCTCATCACCCTCAAACCAATGTCCTGGAAAACTATCTTTAAACGATGCCCATGGAAATGCTATAAACTGATATGCTAAGTTTCCCGGAACCCCCCACAAGTTTCTTAAAAACGGCACTGGACCACAAATAGTTAATCCCTCAATCATACCATACATGCCTTCCAATCTATATATCCATTCAAACCTCCCGGTGCTACTGAATCAAGTTCAAATATCCATCTTTGCTCTCTAACTGTGAGCCATTGATCTAAGGATTTACCCAAATGTCCCCCAGTTACGACCTCTATGCAAAAGCATTGGAGGTCTTCAAAAGAATGCTTTTGTAACAGACAATGCTGCACTAGGGGAGCCTCAATTACCTGATTCTTCAGCCGGCTTTTGTGTTCCACCATACGAGTTTTAAACGCTCTACTGGTCTTTCCCACATACACCAGTTGACAAGGACATTGCACAATATAAACCACATGAGTGGATTCACAGTCTGAAGAGTGCCGTAGACGATATTCTCTACCCCGATAAGAAAATGTGTTTGTCTCTGTAGTGATCAAGCAAATACTACATTTGCCACACTTTCGATGCCCCACAAGGGCCGTCCCAGCGGGCGATTGGGAGACACTGCTCCCCAACCTTGAGGGACTCAAATATTCCTTAAAATTTTTCCCTCTTTGCCACACACATCTGATGGCCTTAAGTTGAAGTGCGGGGACTACCTGTAACACAGAGCTATGTTTTTTCAGAATATGTTGAATGGACCTGCTAAGCGGAGAGTATCGAGTAATGAGATTTACATTCCTATCGTCCGACTGCGTGTTGGATCGAGACGAGCTTCGTAATAACAAATCTCTGTTATTATTCAAGGCCCTCTGATATGCCTTTTTAACTGTCAAATGTGGATAACCCCTATCAACAAAGTTAGTAATCAACTGTTGCAAGAGTGCTTTATAATCCTGCCGATCAGAGCAATTCCTCCTATACCTGAGAAATTGAGGGAACGGTAAGCCCATTTTCAAGCGGGGTGGATGGGCACTTTTGAAATGCAAAAATGTGTTCCGATCTACTGACTTACGAAAAACATGGCAAGAGCAAGTTAACTCCCATGCGCAGCCATTTACTTCAAGGAGGAGCAGAACCACAGGAGTCCATCAGCGAGCAATGACATCAGAGCCAGGAGTGACCACAAGGCAGTATAGGACACCTGCATCTGCACAGCTACTAGATCAAGGTGCGCTGGGAAAGATTACTGGAGCAGGAGGAGTGTTCTTACTCAGGGCATCTGCAAGGAGTAATAAAAGTGAAGGAGTGGAGAAGCTTAGGGTAAAATTCTATTACCAGAGAAGGAGTACTAAGAGTAAACCTTTGTAATTTAACAGAGTGAGAGGAGAAAATTTAAACTGCTTGTAACATGTTGAGAGAAAGGAAAAGGAGCTAACTGCTTGTAATATAATCCTGTTCTGTTATCGCTGCAATTTGTATTTCTGCTATTGTTATCAATGACCCTAAAGTCTTTTAAGTGCACCCTTCTGGTCTAGAGTCAGCTATTATGAGAAGGGAAGAAGACTAAGTGGAGTTTTAAGTGTCATAGGACTGCCACTGTATACTGGTCCCATTCAAAGCACACACTACATTTTTCCAAGAGTGGAGACGGATAGGTTGTGTTGCTCTTGGATAGTTGTAACCACTGTCTTGACAGCAATGGGTGCAGATGCTGCAAGGACTACACACAGCAGGGATTTACAATGACATGGAATGAAGTCATGTATGGAAGTGAGGGAGGCATGTTCAGCAGCGGTGGCTAGCCTTTGTAAAGCTGCTAGCTGTCGCTGCTGAATTTTAAATTCAGATATTCAATTCCAGATCCAGATCCGGCCACTGGTGCTGAATATCTGGGTCGACCAGATAGCACCGCAGCTAACTGGGCACTATCAATACTCAGCCGCTGCCTCTGTTCTGCTTTGGAATGCCCCAATACTAGCCAGCTAGCATAATGGAGTTCAGTGGCGGCACACACGGATATTCAGCGGCACTAACCACATTAATGCCACAGAATATTCCAGTTGCTGTGATTAATGCAGTTAGCAGCTATGTTAGCTGCGTGAATCGCTTTATATATTGGCCCTGAAATAAGTAAGCGTAGTTACTCACCTGTAACAGGTGATCTCTGGGAACAGCAGGAGTTTAGTTTTCACATATGGACGACGTTAGCACCAACGGAGCCCGTGTGGGAATGCCCCACTGCATCCAATAGGAAAGCCTTTGGGAACAACTCACTGCACCTGCATAGCTGCCTTCCCGCTTTACCCACTCTCCCTCCTCAGTTGAGTTTGTAGCTGAGATAAAAGGAGAGAAAGAAAAAGAAGACCTACAACTCCTACATGAGGAGGGTAGGTTGTGAAGACTAAATTCCTGCTGTTCCTGGAGATCACCTGTTACAGGTGAGTAACTACGTTATCTCCAGAAACAAGCAGGAAAGTAGTTTTCACATATGGGACTCCCTAGCTAGAAGATGCCAGAGAGATGACCTCAGAATCGGCTGTGGTTTGTCCCAGGTATGCCTAAAGAGGTCATGTATCCTCCATGGATGTCTGGTATCGAAATCCGGGATGGAGGGTAGGAGTTGCTCTAAGTCTGAAAGAGATGCTGGAGGATAGCCTGGTCAAACATGGCATCCTGGCAGGAGTCCTTGTCCAGACAGTAGTGAGCAGCAAAGGTATGGACCAAAGACCAAGTTGCTGCTTTGCAGATCTCGTCAATAGCTACAGATCATAGATTTGCCATCGAGGTAGCCATGGCTCAAACATTATTTGTAGTGACATGACCCACGAGGGAGATTCCTGCCTTTTCATAAACAAAGGTGATGCAGTCTGCTATCCACTTGGAGAGAATATGTTTAGAGACTGGCAACCCGAGGTGACTAGAGTCAAAGGAGATGAACAGCTGAGAAGCTTTCCAGTGCTCTCGAGTCCTCTGAAGATAAAAAGCTAAGGCACATTTACAATCCAGAGTGTGGAGGGTTTTTTTCTGCCCTAGATGAGTGTGGTCTAGGAAAAAAACACAGGGAGGTAGACCAAAAGGTTCAGATGGAAGGGCGAGACCACCTTCGGCATGAAGTGAGGATGAGTCCGGAGGACTACCTCATCATGGTGGAACCATGTGTAAGGTGGTCAGCCACTAAGGCCTGGAGCTCACTAATGCACCTTGCTAAAGTGAGGGCAATGAGGAAGATGACCTTCCATGTGAGAAACTTAAGTAGCGAAGTAGCTATAGGTTCAAAAGGCGGCTTGAGAAGCTGTCCTAGAACAACATTGAGGTCCCATGCCACTGGTGGTAGCTTAATGGGAGATTTGGTTAATAAAGACCCTTCATGAGGCATGCTATAAGTGGCTGAGAGGAGATGGGTTGCCCATCTAAGGGCATATGAGAGGCCACAATTACACTTAGGTATACTCTTACCAAATTGGTTTTGAGTCCATCAGAGCTGAGAAGGGATTAAGATTCTTCTAAGAACACCAGAAAGAAAACCTACGCCACTTGAAAGCATAGGACTGCCTTTTGGATGGCTTTTTAGAAGCTAAGAGGATGTCCTTAACCTCCTGGGGAAGGTTAATACCTTGGAAGGCTATGCTGTCAGCAGCCATGCTGTGAGATAGAGAGACTGTGGATTAGGAAGGAGCAGCGTCCCCTCCTCCTGAGAGAGGAGATCTGGAGCAGACTCCAGATCTATGGGTTGAGCATGAGACAGACGTAGAAGGAGAGGGTGCCACGGTTGACATGTCCAGCAGGGGCTATGAGTATCATGGAGCCCCTGTCCTTCTGGAGTCTGAAAAGAGCTTGGGAATTAGGGGAATGGGAATGAAGAGACCACTCGTGGGGGAGAAGGATTCGACTTAGTCTGTCCGCTAAAGCATTGTGCTTACCCGGGAGATACACCACTTGGAGGTGAATGTGATGATGTATGGCAAAGGACCAGAGATGTAGAGCCTCGCTGCAGAGGGTCCAAGAACCTGTTCCGCCTTGCTTGTTCACGTAGAACATGGCTACGTGATTGTCGGTTTGGACTAGGACTCTGCGGCAACGAAAATGATCCTGGAATACTTTGAGAGCATTGAGAATAGTTCTGAGCTCCAGCAGATTTATGTGGAGTTGGGACTCCTGATTAGACCAGAGTCCTTGAGTTGTGAGAGACTCCAGATGGGCTCCCCAACCAGCCTGGATGTGTCCGTCATCAGGGTACATTGATGTGTAGGCATCTAAAAAGCTGACCCTACAAGGAGATTTTCTGGGTATCGCCACCACTGGAGAGACAAGACCAAAAGGGTAGATCTTTTATCTTGTCCCCCAGGCGACCTGATGCCTGAGGCTACTGGGATGCCAGTGTCCATTGGGCCATGCACATGTGTAAATGGGCATATGGAACTACATGCACCATTGATGCCATATGACCAGAAGTTATAGCATTTTTCAAGCAGTCAGATAATTCTTGAGACATGCCTGAGATGCTAACTGATTAAGACGAGGCACAGCAGAGTTGGGGCAGAAATGCCCTTGACTGATGAGTATTTAAGAGAGTGAACTCTAGAGTTTGAGAGGGGATGAGATGGGACTTTGGAAGATTTATGACAAATCCAAAGTGCTGTAAAACCTGCATGGTACGTGAGAGGGACAGACTGGCTTCTTGAGAGGTGCTAGCTCTTATGAGCCAGTCGTCTAAGTAAAGGAAGACAAATATCCCTAGAGTCCTTAGAAATGTGGCTACTACCACCATGCATTTTGTGAAGGCTCTTGGGGTAGAGGCGAGGCCGAAAGGCAGGTCTCTGTATTGATATAGTGTCTTCCCTGAAACATGAAGCACAGGAACTTTCTGTGCTCTGGATGGATAAGAATATGAGTAAACGTTTCCTTTAGATTTAGAGAACAGAACCAGTCCTGACTCTGGAGATAGGGAAGAAGGGTCTCCAGGAAGACCATCTGGAACTTCTCCCTTAGGAGATACTTGTTTAGGTCACTGAGGTCTAGAATGGGCCTGTATCCATCCCATTTTCTTTGGAATAAGAAAATAGGGAGAATAGAAGTCCATTCCCTGCTGGAATGTTGGAACTGCCTCTATTGCGCCCTGCAGTAGAAGGGAGGTGACTTCTTGTAGTAACATAGCAGTGAGAGGCGGCTGGGAATGGAACTCTCTTGGTGAAGTCGGGGGTAGGGGGGTAGGGTTCGTAGATGAAGTCTGTATCCCTCCCATATTATTGTTAATGTCCACTGATCCGAAGTGATGAGATGCCATCTGTGGGCATAATGGCAGAGTCTGCTGGGAATGTGGATGGGGTCGGGATTCTCCAGAGGCAAGACAGCTATGTTCTCTAGAAAGGCGTCAAAAACCAGGAGCAGCCTGAGTCTGCTGAGGTGGCTGAGACTTGGGAGTCTGAGCCTTCTTTTGTTGTTTTGGAAGTTGTTGTCCCTTCTGAGGAGCATGATGCTGACATTGAACAGCAGGGGTATAGGAAGGATAATACTTCTTTTTATTGAAAAAGGCTTTCTTTGCTGCTTTCTTCTTAGCTCGGTTGGCAGTAGATCTAGAGAGACTATTTAGGGTAGCACTCTCAGACTCCAACTGAGAGGCCTTGTCTTGCCAATCTTTGCCTAAAAGGTTTTCACCAGTGCAAGGGATATTACCCAGCTTATCTTGAACCCATTGTTAAAGGTCCGATGATTGGAGCCAAGAAATCCTGTGTGCACCAATGCAGATGGAAGATGTTCTGCTGATACACTCAAAGCAATCAAAAGTTGCTCTATTAACAAATTTTAAGACATTTTGAAGGGTGAGATAATCTGTCCTCTTGTCATTGGGAAGAAGAGGAGCCATTAACTCCAAATCTTTAGCCACCTCTTTGAGGAACATAGCTATATAGAGTATGTAGGAACTAATTCTGACCAATACCATGGAGGCTTGAAAAGCAACGTAGACCAAAAGCATTGAGGGCTCTTGATTCTCTACCCAGAGGGTTTGAGGAATGTGTTTTCACACTTTTGACTCAACGTAATGCCGATTCCACTACCATGGAATGGTGCAGGAATTGTGGCTTTTGAAAACCAGGACACTCCAGTACCTGGTACATGGTATCAAGCTGGCGAGTATGGAGAGCAATAATAGGGAGCGTAGCCACCTCTTTTGGAGCTGTCAGGTACTGAAGAATTTCCAATTCTTTGGCCCTAGGTTCTTTCTCTGATGTTACTGTTATGGACAGGCCCCTAGCAACATCACAAATGAAGTCTTGGAAAGACATGTCCTCTGGTGGGAACATGCGGCATTGTGGAGATGGAGACGGGTCCTCCTGAGAGAGTTCTCCTGTCTCGAGTATTGACTGATTCATTGTCCGAGGAATAGGAATCCGAAGACTTGAAGTATTGTCAGACAGTGTGTTCCCGCTCTATACAAACTCTGTACTGGTCAAAGCCGGTACCTGGAATCTGTGTAGTTGGAACCTCAGTACCGGAAATGGATTCAAGGCCGGCATGGGCAGTAGCGTGGAAAGCGGCAAGAAATTCGATGCAGCCTGTATCGGTACCGACACCTGCGGAACCGACTGTAACGGTTTCACTGGAACCAAGACTGCCAGTAAGGCCGCTAAGCTCCGCTCGATGGCAAGGATACATTGATCCATGGAGCTTGCCGATGCTTGGATATCTGTACTGGAATTGCGCGCCACGATCCCTGAGCATGGCACCAGGAGCTCTCTGGAGATGGAGGCCTCAGGAGCATCCTGTGACCCCACAAAGGCTTTGTAGGGAAGGTCCTCTCACCAGGGTTGTTTGTTGTTTGGCTGGTGTGTCCCCCTCCAGGGCAACGCCCAAGGCATCTTGATGCTTAGAAGGAGATCTGCCCTTGGGGGGGGGGGGGCGGCCAGTCTTTGATGAAGATTTAGGTTTCGATACCTGAGATCCTTGCAAGGAAGATGAAGCTCTCGATGATGTCGATGCTAAAGAGACGGCATCATAGATGAAGATGGTGCCCAGCTTTGCAGCTCGATTCTGTAGGCTTCTCTTCATCATCTTTCTGCAGAGAGGACATTCTGATGGTTGATGATCAGGCCCTAGGCATTTTAGACACCAGTCATGGGTATCTATGGATGACCTAGTACCGCCATACTTAGAACACGTCTTAAAACCACAGGATGGTTTCTCCATTTTTTCAGAGACAAATGGAAGGCCTAGGCCTAAGATGGTGTCGATGTGCCAGAAGAAAGGAAACCCTTCTTCACAGTTTGGTTTGTTTGTTTTTTAAAGGAAGAAAGAAAGAAAGTACCGACGGATGTCGGTACCAGCATCAACGGGAAGGCCGACGCAAACCACAAAAATATGAAAAACAGGACTTTTCTGTGGTGACAGGATTTGCTTCCTGTCAGCTCCATGGAAAATGAAGAACTGAGGAAGGAGAGCTGATAAGGCAGGAAGGCAGCTGCACAGGTGCAGTGGGATGCTCTCAAAGACTTTCCTATTGGACGCTAGGGAGCGTTCCCATGTGGGCTTTGTCAGTGGAAGTGGTGGGGGCAAACACGGTGATGGAGTTCAAAAGTGCATGGGACAGACACAGTGGATCCCTTTACAGCAACAAGAAAATATCAAAATAAACTGAACCATCAAATTCCTCAACAAATAAGGGTGTCCTACATGGAGTGGTGGGTGCACCCCTGGGCAGAGACATGGGGAGGGGTGGCCTGCACGGAGCGGCAGGTGTACCTACTCTTGACATTGTGCTGGGCAGACTAGATGGACCATATTGGTCTTTATCTGCCGTCATTTACTATGTTACTATGTAATTCAAAGGCATCCATTTTTTTCCTGTCTATCTTTATTTATTTATTTATTTAACGTTTTTCTATACCGCACTATTCGGCATCAGCGCGGTTTACAAGTAACTAGTTGGTACAATCTTTTTCACTGTCCAACTTTCACATCCATATGATGTTATTGAAAATGCCATGGCTTGAGCAAGTCAAATCTTTGTATGGAGAGAGACATCTCTGCTCTTGAGAATTTTGTCTAGGTCCTTCATAGCCATTCTGCCAAGAGCAATGCATCATCGGATTTCTTGACTGCTTGTTGCATCTTTATTGATAGTTGATCCAAGTAGGTTAAAGTTGTCAACTATTTCAATTTCTTCTCCATCAACGATGAACTTATTCATTTCTCCAGTTGTTAGGATCTTTGTCTTCTTAACATTAAGGTGCAGACCCATTTTAAGACTATATTCCTTGATCTTGAGAAACAAATGTTTCAAATCATTTTCACTTTCTGCTAGTAATGTGGTATCATCAGCATAGCGAAGGTTGTTGATGAGTCTTCCACCAATCTTCACATCTCTGGTGTCTTCATACAGTCCTGATTCTCTGATGATTTGTTCTGCATATAAATTAAATAGGTAGGAGGAAAGTATGCAGCCTTGTCGTACAACTTTGTTGATTTTAAACCATTCTGTTTCTCTTAGTTGTGTTCAAACTGTTGCTTCATGATCAGTGTAAAGGTTGTGCAAGAGAACGATCAGGTGTTCTGGTATACCCATGCTTTTAATGTGGCCCAGAGTTTCTCATGGTTTACACAGTCAAAAGTCTTGCTGTAGTCAATAAACATATATAGATATCCTATCAGTAATCTTTTGTCTTTTCAAGGATCCATCTCATCCACGATAATGTCTCTCGTTCCTCTCCCTTTCCTGAACCCTGCTTCAGGCAGTTCTCGTTCCAGGAATGGTTGTAGTCTCTGCTGAATGATCTTCAGTAGAATCTTGCTGGCATGTGGGATCAGAGCAATTGTGCAATAGTTTCTATAGTCAGTCAGGTCACCTTTCTTCAGTATTGGTATAAACACAGATCTTTTCCAGTCAATTGGCCATGAATTTGTCTTCCAAATTTCCTGGCAGAGCTTTATAAGTATGGTAACAGCTTCATCTGATTGTTGTTATAACTCAATGGGAATGCCATCAATGCCCAGTGCTTTGTTCTTTGATAAGGCTTTCAATGCTGCTTCGACTTCTTCTTTCATCATCAATGGTTCCTGATCATAAGGTATAGGTTGAAATGGCTGTTGGTCCATTTGATCTTTATGGTATAATGACTCTGTATATTCTTTCCACCTTTTCTTGATCTTCTCAGCATCATTCAACATGGATCCTTGAGCATCTTGTAGCATTCCAATCTGAGGCTAGAATTTTTTCTTTAGTTCTCATAGCTTTAGAAAAGCTAATCTTGTTCTTCCTTTAATAGCTTCTGATTCTATTTCCTTGCATGCGGCATTGTAGTACTTCTCCTTGTCTTGTCTTGCTGCACATTGGAAATCTCTGTTCAGTACTGTGATTGCCTCTCTTTCTCCTCTGGCTTTAGCTTCTCTGCATTTCTGGACAATTTTCAGAGTTTCTTCAGTCATCCATTTTGACCGTTTTTGCTTTTTCACCTTATATAGAGACTTATCGCTTTCTTCCAATACAACCTTCTTGATGTAATCCCATAATTCTCCTGGAACTCTATAAGTTGTATCTAAATCAGCAAATCAATTACTCAGGCAGTCTTTAAATTCCAATGGTATATTCTCAAGGTCATATTTTGCTACATTCATGAATAGCTTGCTCTTTTTCGACTTTAGCTTGAGTTTGCATACTAGTAGTTGGTGATCTGTACCACAGTCAGCTCCAGGTTTTGTCTTTGTTGATGTTATCAAGCTTTTCCATCGTTGTCTTCCAATGTTGTTAATTTGATTTCTGTACAATCCATTGGGTGAAGTCCACTTGTACAGTTGGTGCTTGTGTTGCTGGAAGAAGGTGTTTGTGATGAATAGATCATTGGTCTTGCAGAATTCTTTCAGTCTTTCTCCAGCTTTGTTTCTGTTGTCAAGTCCATATTTTCCAACCACTTTGCCTTCTTCTTTGATGCCAACTTTTGCATTCCAGTCACTCATGACTATCAGGATATCCTGTTTGCATGTTCTGTCAATTTCAGCTTGTACGTTTCCATAGAACTCATCAACGTCTTCCTCTTCTGCAGCCTGTTGTTGGGGCATATACCTGAATTATAGTTGTGTTGATGGGTTTTCCTCATAGACAAATAGAAATTAAGTGCTCACTGATGGCATTGTATTTCAGTACAGTTCTTGCAAGTTTCTTCTTAACTAAAAATGCAGCACCATTTCTTCTTTGTCTTTGATTTCCAGCATAGTAAACCATATGATCATCAGATGCAAAGTGCTCAAAGCCAGTCCATTTCAGTTCACTGATACCCAACAGATTGAGTTGTACACGTTCCATCTCATGCTTGACCACCTCCAACTTCCCTCAGTTCATGCTTCGTACATTCCATGTTCCAATTTATAAGATATCCTTGCAACTTCTGACTCTCTTTTCATGTGCATCTACATCAGAAGATCCAGCCACATAATAAATGCCGGCTTTACTCTGAGACATCTTTAGCTCATCCCCAGTAGCCATTTGAGTGCCTTCCAAACTGGGGGGTCTCATCTTTCAGCATTATAATGCAATTTGTTTTGTGACTATCTATTTGGTTTTCAAGGCAAGATACAGAAGTAGATTTACCAAGCCTTTTTTCTGCACAGTTAATTCCAGTGTTGCATTTGTCACAGAAATATGATCCTCTGCTTATGACACCATCCCATTCTGTTGCTGCCCAGATGGGTGGTTTGTCTTAGTCTGGCATCTCACCTGAGACCTGTCTATCTTGAAAGACCCTGTCAATAGCTAAGTTACTGATAGCTTAGCTCTTAGCATCACTGTTGCACACAAGCCCTCACAGCACGACAATGCTGCAAACCAAGTGAGGGAATTTCTGATTGCAACCACCTATTAAAGTATCAAATTTCCTTGTGCTTCATTCCTTTAAATCGGCTAACATTTCATCTGTCTTTTCTTGAGTTCTTCTGCCTTCTTCTACTCACCCCATTTGTCCCAGCTAAATGTTACTGGACCTCCAATGCTGATGTTACTGCTGCTCACAATTGGGCTCAGAGCTGGGCTTTTCTGTTTGTTTCCTGTAGACTAGAAGTCATGATAGCTCTCACCCTTGATGACCCTGTGCTAGGCCTCTGGGTCTAGCAGGTCTACGATGGACTCCTGGACTCTAATAAATGCAAATCTGAAGACTCATCTGAGTCAAAGAAAGATGCTGAGCAGAAATAGAATTGCAGAATGACTGGCAATGCTGACACTCTGCTTGGCCCACTGGTACTTCTCCCTTGTTTGAGAGAAGCAAAGCAAGTTTTAGGTGGGGAGACATCATCGATGTAGCTGTTGTGCTGCAGAGGCCCGAAGAATTCAGGTCTCGCTGGTCAGTAATCTTCTCAGGCGCTTCATTCAATGACTAGTAGGACGAAATCTGGTTTGAGGTCTAATCAATCTAATACTCTGTTCAAAGACTCCTCACTAGACTGACTTGGGTCCCCTCAGAAAGGTGATGATCCTCCAAGACACAGTTTAAAAACATAGCCTCTTGTGAGTGCTCTCCGACTGGGCAGGCTAACACCCATGTTCTCTGAAATCATTCTGTTGTGTGTTTTACATCCAACATCAGCGCACACCCATGTTGTCAGCATGCACTTCTGTGCGCAGGCGAAATCCTGAGCCCACTCACAGGAAATAGCCAATTCAAATTTGCAAAGGTTGGGAAACTTTTACAGTTCTCTTTCACTAAAAAATGCTGCAGTTTCACTCAAAGATGCCCAAAAATACAGCAATTCAACTTTCCACCATTGGCTGAAACCCTCCTGCTCAATTCACATGACCTTTACCAGAACCTTACAGTCTCAAAAACAGTTTCACTCTGTCAGTTTTTAATTTTAGCTCTTTATCTAAGAGTCCAAATAATTGTCAATGCCCTTATTAAATGCCACTTTCAAGTCCCACGTTGGTTGGGTGCCTCTTTACAACTTCCTGCTTGTATGTAGTCTTAGCAGCGTCTGCACCCACTATTTTTTTCTGATGATCTTAAGGTAGGTAAACAGGCAGAAAAGGTGACGGTGAAAGCCAGAAGGATGCTTGAATGCATAGGGAGAGGAATGGCCAGCAGGAAGAAGGAGGTGATAGTGCCTCTCTGTAAGTCTTTGGTAAGACCTCATTTGAAGTAATGTATTCAGTTCTGGAGACCACACCTTCAAAACGATAAAACAGGATGGAGTTGATGCAGAGCATGGTTACAAAATGCTCAGTGGACTTCGTCATAGAGCATATGGGGACAGACTTAAAGATATCACTATGTGTACTTTGGAAGAAAGTTGGGAGAGGAGAGATATGATAGAGATATTTAAATATTTCTATTGCATTAATGCAAGTGGAAGAGTAGCCTAATGGCTAGAGCACTGGCTTGGTGGCCAAGAAACCAGGGTTTTATTCCTACTAGCAGTCCTTGTTGCCTTAGGCAAATTGCTTAATTTGCATTACCTCAGAAGAAAGACCTAGCCATCTATTTCTGGTCACATTGCCAAGAAAACTCGGAAGGTGGCTAGATTGCCAGGAGTCAGCATTGACTCAAATGCACCCTTTAGCATAAATGCTCAGAAGAGCTTCTTTCAATTGAAACAAATCTCTGCAATGAGGGGGCATAGGATGAAAGTAAAAAGGGGATGAATGCAGGAGTAATTTGCAGAATTATTTCTTTATGGAGTGGTAGATGCATAGAATAGTCTCCCAGTGGAGGTAGTAGGGACAAGAACTACATCTGAATTCAAGAAAGCAGGAGACAAACACAGAAGATCTCTAAAGGAAAAAAGGGACTGTATATCTTAGTAGTCGATATGGAAGGGCAGAAAGAATAGGCCGTATGTTTTTTATCTACCATCATGGTTCTGTGTTTCACTGCTCTTGTCACTCCTATCTATCATAGGTAACAGTAATGACCCTTGGGACACTCCACTATTGACCCTTTTTCATATGGATACTGACCATGCTGTCCTACTCTCTATTTGCTGTCTTTTAGCCAGTTTGCTGTCCACAAAAAGAAATTGCCTCCTATCCCGTGAGTCTTTAATTTCCCAAGGAGTCTCTTATGAGGGACTTTGCCAAATGCCTTCTGAAAATCCAAATACACTATGGGGTCATTTTAGAAGCCCTATTTGTGCTTTGGACATTGGAAATCAGAGATGTCCAAAGCACAAAGATGCCTCAGGGGTATGTTTACTAAACAGCGGTAATGCTACATAACGCGCGTTATGAGACGTTAACAATCGTTAACGTCTCATAACACGCGTTAATGTTACTTAACGATCGTAAACGTTCCGCAGTGCGGTAAAACACCGCAGAAGGTGGAGAGAGGGCGGAGAGAAGGGGTCAATGGGAAGAGTGTGGGCGGGGAGAGGCTCCATTCACACTAATGCGCTGATCTGAAGAGCTGAATCCTAACACGATTGAAAACCTGCCGTTAGATGCACATTTGCAGGGGAGAGAAACCATATAAGTGTCAGCAATGTACAGCATAGGCAGGGAAACCTAAAAAAAGTGGTAAGTGTGATACATGTGCACAGAACAAAAGGGCACATAAACATTGAAAATGACCTCAACAAACTGGAAAAAAAACATAACCAAGCTGGCCAATAGTGATATTAATGGGAAACATCACCCCCCCCCCCTGAGAAAGCTCCAAAAAAAGATATTAATCGTGGAAGGGTCCATGTTCCGTCCCCATACAAGGTGAATGAGCCCACAATGAAATAGCGCTGATCAGGGTTTTCCCTTGTTATTGGACAGGTGTCCCATGGTGTGCACATGTCCCGCAACAGCAGGGTGGGCATGTTGGAACAGGAACTGGACAGATGCTGGAAAAGGGGATACAGAGGGCCGCAGGTGGCACATGTTGTGGTGCAGCTGGGCCACAGTGCGGACTAGGGTGATCCCTAGGTGGCCCATACGAATGCTGAAACAGCAGAGCAGCCAGACAGCAACTTCTGAAGGCCCAACATGGGCACGACTGTGTTTCCCACAGTGTCACAGGGGATAGTACCCAGCAGCTACCCCCAAGGGCACGGAACAGTGGCAGGCGGTGCTGGGGGGAAGCGTGGACAGCTATGCAGACACCCCTACCCCAGAACCCACACCACAGGCAGCAGCCTACCCGCACACTGGATGGCCTGAGACTGCGCTCCACCAGCACCACCAGCAGAAGGGCATGTCAGCATGGTGGCAGAGGGATACTGGTGGTGGAGGGGGGAGTGGCAGCTGCCCAGAGCAGACCGTGACCTAGCCCTGTGTAGGTGGGTGCCATGCACTGCAACAGACAGGCCCTGTCTGACGAACAGTCATGGTATCACCAGGGAATGCACTGACTGCAACAACACGGTAGTGCAGTGCACAAAACCAGTGTATTCAGAAGCAGAAACTCACAGGTTCAAGTCCCAGCTGTGGTTCCTGCCAACACAGTCCCCATATTTTACCCACTACTAAAACATGCTAATACAGACAGAACCTTTATTGCAGATGACGTAAACATGCCCAAAACACCTACATGTTACCCTACAGAGCACAGACACCATAAACTTGGGCAGTACCTAGAGCAGAGTCTCCCAAATGCAGTCCTGGAGGGCCAAACACCATTCAGGTTCCATGCTGCCTCTAATAAAGATGCCTGTGCTGCATTTCTATGCACCACCCCCATGGTATGCAGATGTATCTCATGCGTATTCATTAGGGACAGCATGAAAACCTGAACAGTGTTTGGCCCTCCAGGACTGGAGTTGGGAACCTCTGCCCTAGAGCAGCGGCCAACAGGGACAGACACACCCTCACCCACAGGCTCCATTATCCAAAGCCCCCTGGAGAGGCAGGATGTTGGGCCCTGCGTGCATCTCCCAATACTAGCACTTGCATACCTTAGCAATGCCACCCTAAACCTGGGAATACGGTACACAGCTATCAAAAGGTTGCTATGACAACTGGCAGATAGCAATTCCTACGTTAAGCACAATTGCCTCAGGTCTGGTATCTGACCGAGTGACCCCAACAGTATTGCGTACCATAGCCATGCCTGCACTGTGCCCAGGACTGGTGTGGTGGCCAGGGCTGCCAAACACCTCTATAGTTGCACAATGCTGGCATAGGTGTGGGGAGTGTGTATCTGTCTATCCAGTGTGTGGTGGCTGCAAACACCCTCCACAGCCCACACTGCCAGCACTGTTGCCAGTATTGGCCTGCCAATGTGCATAATGAGGAGCAAGGTACTTTGGGAATAGCCAGGATAGGATGTCCTGGCCTGGATCCATCTGCATATAGCATAGGGCAATGGCTTGGATATTGTAGTGGCCGGCCACCACCTGCACGGACAGGGTGGCCACAGCATGTCCTGCTGGGAGGTCACTCTCACACTGACTGAGCAGTGACCACGGCATGGCTAGGTTCCCCCATAGTGCTGTATAGTATTTCATTCATGTGATATTTATGGGTCTCTTTTTGGGCCCAATCATTGACTTATCTGCTTGGTGTGTATGCTGACATCCCAGTTCTGGGTACACGCATCTTCTCCAGGACCATGCACTATGGACTAGCTAGTAGACTGTCTGCAGCTAATATGTGTCTTGCTGAAACACCTTGCAGGGTGCAGTGGCTGGAGGCTTGCTGCTGGAGAATGTCAGATAGTGGTGGGAGGCAGCTGAGCATTTCCAGGCCTACTGTGTGTCTGCTATTGCTTTATGGATGTGCACACCTCTGCATTGCCTGCCCTGTAGGGGTGTCTGTTCCAAGCAGAACGGGGGTTTTTGGTCCCCTCTACTGCTACCATTGCAGGGAGGTAGAATGTGGATCTATTGGTGGGCGATCCTGTTTCCCACCCTGAACCCCAGAGGGTGGGTTGTGTGGTGGTACATAATCTGCCTATGGGTCCAAACACCCCTCCCCCCTCCCCCTCCCCCCTCCCCTCCCCTCCCCTCCCCCCTCCCCCCCTCCCCTCCCCCCTCCTCCCCCCCTCTCTCTCCCTCCCCCCCTCCCCTCCCCCCTCCTCCCCCCCCTCTCCCCCGTCTCCCCCCTCCCCACCTCTCCCCTCCCCCTCTCCCCCCTCCCCTCCCACCTCCCCCACCTCTCCCCTCCCCTCCCCCCTCTCCCCCCCCTCCCCCCTCTCCCTCCCCCCCTCCCCCCCCTCCCCCTCCCCCCTCCCCACTCCCCCCTCCCCTCTCTCCCCCCCTCCCCCCCTCCCCCCTCCCCTCCCCCCTCCCCTCCCCCCTCTCCCCCCTCTCCCCTCCCCCCTCTCCCCCCTCTCCCCCCCTCCCCCCTCCCCCCTCTCCCCCCTCTCCCCTCTCCCCCCCCCTCCCCCCTCTCCCCCCCCTCCCCCCCCCCTCTCTCCCCCCCCTCCCCCCTCTCCCCCCTCTCCCCCCCCCTCTCCCGCCCGTCCCCCCTCTCCCCCCTCTCCCCCCCCCTCCCCCCCTCCCCCCTCTCCCCCCCTCTCCCCCCCCCTCCCCCTCTCCCCCCTCTCCCCCCCCCCTCCCCCCTCTCCCCCTCTCCCCCCTCTCCCCCGTCTCTCCCCTCCCCCCTCTCCCCCTCTCTCCCCCCCCCCCCCCCCCTCTCCCCCCCTCTCCCCCCTCTCCCCTCCCCCCTCTCCCCTCCCCTCCCCGTGTTCACCTACAGTAGATAACCATGGCACCAACACAGGATATGCACTATTCTGGGTGCATCATAGCCCATAAGGGCTAGACATGACTGAGAAATACAAAAGGACACAGATGTAACCTAGATGTGTCTGCAGGAACTACCTATCACACACAGTAGCACTGATGGGGACCTGCAACATGGCATATTTCAGCTATGAAAGGTGCTGTGGACCTGGTGCTGGGCGCCCTACCTCACCCTCAGGGTGAGTATAGTACCCGCACAATGTGACAGTCTGTGGCTACTCTGTGCCAGTACCACACACGGTCAGTTCCCCCTACCAGGCCGAGGTGCTGTGGGGGTGCATACCCCATCTTGTGCCCATCTGTCGACTGCTGATTTGCATGTGCAGTGCATCATGGGTACGGGTGGGATACCCTATCCTGGTAACCACAGCAGACAGTTTGTGTGGTGACATGCAGTCCTTCTGCAGCCAGCCAGGGGTCTGTTGGCAGCTGTAGCCCACTGGTTACTTCACTGCCTATGGAATCAGAGGTCATGAGTTCAAACCCGGGCGGGCGGGCGGGGTTATTTGATAGGGCTGTCTGAGGCATTGTCTATTTTTAATGTACATTAGTGCTGCCAGCAAAAACACCCTCAGAGTACTGTAACCTTAAGTTGCCCCATAAGGCACCTTATAGGGCGGCCTTATAAGACGCCCTATCAAGCGCCTTATAAGGTGTCCTATAGGGGACATTATAGGGTGCCTTGGCGGACAGTGCACTTTATAATGTGCCCTATGGAGTGCGTTATGGGGTGCCTTATGTGGTACCTTAGGTTACGCCACCCTGAGGGTGTGTTGGCTGGCAGCACTAATTAAAATAAAAGTAAAATGCCTCAACAATCACTACTTAAACATAAAGGGCTATGCCTCAGCCAGCCTTATGCATTAGACACACTGGGGAATCAATCCCATGACCCCTATACCATCAATCAGTGTTGTAACCATTGTGCTACAGCTTTGTTTCTATGTTTGCATGTCTGAGCACCTTCTTAAGATTAACGCGTGGTAACGTGCCGCGGCGCCCTCTAACGCTCGTTAATTTATGGTGCCTTGTAACGCGCGTTATCGGTAATGATGTACCGCCCATGTCCTTATTTGTGTATTTCTGCCTCTACCGCGGATCCTAACGCGAATCACATTACCGCAGTTTAGTAAACATACCCCTCAGAGTCATTTTAGAAGCTGCCCTGACATCCAGGTATGAACAGAGGCATGGCTGGGGCATTCACAGGATCCAGGATTTTTCTGTCTGATCTCAGAAACGTCATCATGGACATTCATTGCCACATCTAATATTAGACCTGTTCCAAGTATAAACAGTGCTTGTTTCAGCTGAAAAACATTCAGAGGGTACAGCAAAGAAATCATGCCATCATCCCGAATACTCAGCACAATGGCAATGACAGTGGGATTTAAACTCTAGCTGCCCTATCCCTAAACTACTACTCTAACCAACAGACTAGGCTGCTGGCATTAACTTTTATTCTTTTTAATTTTTTTAAATTTTATGTTTATCATTTTACAATAAATCCAAGCATCACACTTGAATGGAAATTGGAATACAAAAAAAAACCAACTTAATTACGAACAACAATAGTTCACAAGAAGTAATAAGTTAACATAAAAGAAAAATGAAAGAAATGAAATACAGGCCCTACCATAACCCACCATAGAGGAAACCAAACAAAATCAATAACCCCAGGAAAAAACAACTGGGGGAGAACAGCAGGGCTAAAAAAAAAACTATTACAGTTGAAATAAATCATACAACAAATATCCAAAAACTAGTCCACATCAAGGAGGTGTAAGGTAAAAAAAAAACAAACAACCTAAGTGACTCCCAATATATCACTAAGGGGTATGTTTACTAAACTGTGCTCAAGTGCGCGGCGCACAATAGCGTGCGCTAAGGTACCTTAGCGCACGCTAATGATGCGTTTTTGTGCCCCGCACACATGCGCGCCGCACTAAAGTACCCGCTCATGTGCGCGGCGCGCTGATGTGCGATAGAGGCGTGGAAAGGCTCTCGGAGGGCGGAGGAAGGCTCCCCAGGGGCAGAGAGAAGGGGTCAATGGGTGGAGAGTGGGAGGGGAGAGGTTCCCCGCACAGGAGCGGGGCTGAAATTCAAGTAAAAAAATACCGCGAGTGAAAACCTCACGGTAGAGCCGATTTAAAGGGAAGAGAAACAATTTCTGTAAGCAATGTAACTCAAAACCAGGGAAACCTACAAAAAGTGAGCAGTGTGATACATGTGCATGGAACAAATGGGCAAATAAACATTAAAAATGACCCCAACAAAATATAAAAAAATCATAATCAAGCTGGGCAATAGTGATAGTAATGGGAAACATCAAAAAACACTCCCAAGAAAGCCGCAAAAAATAAATATGAATTTTAGAAGGGTCTACGCTCCGTCCCCATACAAGGTGAATGATGCCGCAGTGAAATAACACTGATCAGGGTTTACCTCTCCATTGGACAGGTTACTTATGGCATGCACATGTTCCACAACAGCAGGGCGGGCAGGTCGGAATGGGCAACTGGACAGATGCTGGGAAAGGGGATACAGAGGGCTGCAGGCGGCACATGCTGTGGTGAAGCTGGGGCACAGTGCAGACTAGGCAGATGCCTAGATGGCACTTAGGAATGCTGAAACTGAACAGCAGCCAGACAGCAACTGATGAGGGCCCAACATGGGCATGAGAGTGTTTAGCACAGTGTCACAGAGGATAGTACCCAGCAGCTACCCCCAAGGGCACAGAACATTGGCAGGCGGTGATTGGGGGACGTGCGGACAGATATGCAGGCTCCCCTACCCCAGAACACACACCATAGGCAGCCGCCTACCCGCACACAGGATGGCCTGAGACTGGGTACCACCAGCACCACCAGCAGAAGGGCATGTCAACATGGTGGCACAGGGGTACTGGAGGTGGAGGGGGGCAGGGGCAGCTGCCCAGAGCAGACCATGGCCTAGCCCTGTATAGGTGGGTGCAATGCACTGCAACAGACAGGCCCTGCCAGACAAACAGTCATGGTATCATCAGGGAAAGAACTATCTTTGTGGCAACACGGTGGTGCAGTGCACACAACCAGTGTGTTTGGAGACAGAAGGTCACAGGTTCAAGCCCCAGCTGGGGCTCCTGCCAATCCAGTCCCCATATTTTACCCACAACTATATTGTGATAGTAAAGACGAATCTTTATTGCAGAGAACATAAGCATGGCTCAAACACCTCTATTTTACCCTACAGAGCACAGACACCAGAAAACGTGCACATTACCTAGAGCAGATTCCCCCAAATGCAGACCTGGAGGGCCACAAATCCTTCAGGGTTTATGCTGTCTCCAATCTAAGGATGGAGCGGTACTGGTGGTGGAGGTGGCAGCAGCTGGTGGCAACAGCAGACCATGGCCTAGCCCTGTCCAGGTGGGTGCCGTGCACTGCAACAAACAGGCCCTGTCGGATGTACAGTCATGGACTCCCCAGGGAATGCCACATATCTGTGGCAACACAGTGGTGCAGTTCACACAGACAGTGTGTGCAAGAACAGATGGTCACAGGTTCAAAGCCCAGCTGGGGCTACTGCCAATCTAGTCCACATATTTTTCCCACAACTAACCCATGATAGTAAAGACAAACCTTTATTGCAGAGAACATACGCATGGTTAATATGCCTATATTTTACCCCACCAAGCACAGACACCATAAACAGCCGCATTACCTAGAGCAGAGTCTCCCAAATGCAGTCCTGGAGGGCCATACACCATTCAGGTTCCATGCTGCCTCTAATAAAGATGCCTGTGCTGTATATCTATGCACCACCCCCATGGTAAAGTGAACTCCAAATGCTTCGAAACTAGGTCTAATAAATCCAAAAGTCCAAGAAGAACCCAGCACACATTAAACCACTAATAAACTTTTTTTGTTGGAATGGCCAGCACAGTACACAGGACTTTACCTGCTACCACAGTGGCCCGTCCTTTTTAATCAAATTTATAAATCAAATTTAAAACAGCTCTTATTCAAGAAATGACTGTATTTAGCTTTGTAGAAAAAAGAGCAGGCTGTAAAAAACGTTGTTTACAACGATGAGTCGATATCACTTCAGTAGGTCAATATTGCTACGACGTGCCACGTTTCGGGGGTACACACATCAACCCCCTGCTTCAGGTCAGACCTCTGAGTTGAGGGCTGACGTTCTTTACTCAACTCAGAGGTCTGACCTGAAGCAGGGGGTTGATGTGTGTACCCCCGAAACGTGGCACGTCGTAGCAATATTGACCTACTGAAGTGATATCGACTCATCGTTGTAAACAACGTTTTTTACAGCCTGCTCTTTTTTCTACAAAGCTAAATACAGCCATTTCTTGAATAAGAGCTGTTTTAAATTTGATTTATAAATTTGATTAAAAAGGATGGGCCACTGTGGTAGCAGGTAAAGTCCTGTGTACTGTGCTGGCCATTCCAACAAAAAAAGTTTATTAGTGGTTTAATGTGTGCTGGGTTCTTCTTGGACCACCCCCATGGTATGCAGATGTATCTCATGCATATTCATGAGGGACAGCATGAAAACTCGAACAGTGTTTGGCACACCAGGACTGGAGTTGGGAACCTCTGCCGTAAAGCAGCAGCAAACATGGGCAGACACACCCACACCCACATCCACAGGCCCCATTGGCCAATGCCTCCTGGAGAGGCAGGACATTGGGCCCTGCGTGCATCTCCCAATACTAGCACTTGCATACCTTAGCAATGCCACCCTACACCTGGGTATACGGTACACAGCTATCAAACGTTTGCTATGATTACTGGCAGATAGCAATTCCTACGTTAAGCACAGTTTGCTGATTGAGCTCCATCATAACAACCTTTCTGATGTCTGCGGTGTGTGCTTCAGGTCTGGTTTCTGACAGTGTTTACCACCCTGGGGAGTGACCCCCAACAGTATTGCGTACCATATCCATGCCTGTACTGTGCCCAGGACTGATGTGGTGGCCAGGGCTGCTAAACTCCTCTATAGTAGCACAATGCTGGCTGCAAACACCCTCCACAGCCCACACTGCCAACACTGTTGCCAGTATTATCCTGCCAATGTGCATAATGAGGAGCAAGGTACCATGGGTATAGCCCGGACAGGGTGGCCTGGCCAGGATGCATCTGCACAGGGCATAGGGCACTGGCTGGGGCATTTTAGTGCCCGGCCACCACCTACATAGACAGGGTGGCCTCAGCATGTCCTGCTGGGAGATCACTCTCACCCTGACTGTGCAGTGACCACAGCATGGCTAGGCACCCCCATAGTGCGGTGTAGTATTTTTTTCATGTGATAGTTATGGGCTTCCTTTTGGGGCCCAGTCACTGACTTATCTGCTTGTTGTGTATTCTGACATCCCAGTTCTGGGTGCACGCATTTCCACTAGGAACATGCACTATGGACTAGCTAGCAGACTGTTTGCAGCTGGTATGTGTCTTGATGGAGTGCCTTGCAGGGTGTAGCGGCTGAAGGCTTGCTGCAGGAGAATATCAGATAGTGGGGGGGTGCAGCTTAGCATATCCAGGCCTAATGTCTGTCTGCTATTGTGTTATGGATGTGTACAGAGCTGCATTGACTGCCCTGTAGGGTTGTCTGTTCATCAGCAGGACTGGGGTTGCTGGTCCCCTCTACTGCCACCGTTGTAGGGAGGTAGAAAGTGGATCTGTTGATGGGAGACCCTGTTTGCCACCCTCGGCCCTGGCGGAGAGGGGGTGGTGGTACATAATCCTCCTGGGGGTCCATAGCGGCTACATCTGACTGAGACAGACAGATATATCCAAGGTGTTTCTGCAGAAACTAACTACCTCACACATTAGCACTGCTGGGGACCTGCAGCATGGCCTATTTTTGCTATGGAAGGTGCTGTGGACCTGGTGCTGGGCGCCCCACCGCTCACTCAGGGTGAGCACAGTACCTGCACAATGTGACGGTGTATAGCTACTCTGTGCCAGTAACACACACGGTAAGTACCCCCTACCAGGCCGAGGTGCTGTGGGGTTGCACATGGTCAGTTCCCCCTACCAGGCCGAGGTGCTGTGGGGGGCATACCCCATCTTGTGTTTATCTGTGGACAGCTGATTTGCATGTGCAGTGCATCATGGGTACGGGTGTGCTAACCCTATCCTGGTGACCACAGCAGACTGTCTGTGTGGTGACATGCACTCCCTCTGCAGCCAGCCAGGGGGTTGCTAGCAGCTATAGAGCTGTAGCCCAATGGTTACTGCACCACCTGTGGAACTAGAGATCATGGGTTCAAACCCACAGTGGGATTATTTGATAGGGCTGCCCAAAGCATTATCTCTTTTTCATGTACATTATTGCTGCCAGCAAATACACTCTCAGCGTACTGTACCCATAAGGTACCTCTGAGGGCGCTTTATAGGGCGCCCTATAGGGCACCTTATGGTTACCGTCCATATGAGGTGCACTATACATTATCCTGTGGAGAGACTTATAGGGTGCCCTATAGGGGACATTTTAGGGGTGCCGTGGAGGACAGTGCACTTTATAATGTGCCCTATGGAGTGCCTTTTGGGTTCCTTATGCGGCACCTTCAATTACGGCACGTGAGGGCATGTTTGCTGGCAGCAATTAATAAAATACAAATAAAGTGCTGCAGGAAAAAATATGTACATTGCAAAGCTGATGCTTCAGCCAGCCTTATGTATTAGGCACACTGTGGAGCAAACTCATGATCCCTGTATCAGCAGTCAGTGCCTTAACCATTGTGCTACACTGCTGCTCCTCCTTGCATGTCAGCGCACCTACTTATGATTTTCATTCCTTAAACTGCACAGTGCTGCCATCAAAAACAGTGCTGTGACCTTGCGGTACCTCATACGGCACCCTATAAAGCGCCTTATAAGCAACATTCTAGGGTGCCTTGGCGGACAGTGCACTTTAAAATGTGCCTTATGGGGCGCCTTATGTTAACACGCTTTGAGAGTGCATTTGCTAGTAGAGATAATTAAAATTAAAATAAAATGCCTCCTAAAGCAATCTTCCCCATAATAGGCAATGCATCAGCCAGCCTTCTTCATTGGGCACAGTGGGGGATTGAACCCATGATCCCTGCATCATTGGTCAGTGTCTTAACCATTGTACTGTGGCTCTGTTCCTGTGCTTGCACATCAGCGCGCCACTTATGCTTCCCGCGCAACTTTCTCATGCGCTAATGTGCGGGGCGCACATGAGCGCAGCGCACATTAGCGCATGATTAATCCTGGTTTTGCTTTTTTCTGACTGAAACGCCCACTCCTTATATGGCATCCGCACACTAGCGTGCCGCGCACCCTAACGGGGTTTTAGTAAACATACCCCTAAGACTCCATTAACTAGCAAGAGTCAGAAATTAAATCTATACAACAAAAATAAGGAAAACCCCTAAGTCCTACTGTCAAGAAAAGCTAACAGTTGATCTGCCTCAAAAAATACATAGCTTTTGCCCTGAAACAAAATCTGACACTTACAAGGAAATTTAAAATAAAAGGATGCCCCCAGGGCAATAGCCCGTGGGCGCAATTCCAAAAAGGCCTTACGTCTCCTTTGAGTTGCCCGAGATACGTCAGGAAACATTTGTATTGTTTGACCACAAAATTTCTCACTCTTTTTGGAAAAATATGCACGCAAAACCTTATCTTTATCCATCTCAGATAAAAATGTTACCAGTAATGTAGCTCTTGATGTAATATCATCACTTTCTGATTCAATAAATTTCGAAATATCTAAAGAAGAGGAGGCCACACGATCAAAATAAACCCCATTCTCTCCTTCTTCCCCACCTATTTCCAACTTATCCTGAGCAACATAATATATTTTAGAAAGTTTAATTAATTCATCTTCAGTAAACAATAACACTTCCTTCAGATATTTTTGAAAAAGTATCATAGGAGACAAATAATGAGTTTGTGGAAAATTCAACAGACGAAGGTTTTTTGACCTCAAAGAATTCTCCAGAAACTCATCTTGTCGATGTAAAGCAGAGGAGTCCAGAGAGAATTTTTCACAAACAACCTTCTGTGATAAGTTCTTAGACTCCTGCAGAACCATCCCTTTTTCTAACGACATAATTCTATTTTCATGGTCTGATAACTTCACCACCATTTCTTTAGAAAAATCAGAAACTTTCTTTAAATAAAGTCCAAGAGCTAACTCCATTCGAGACACAACTGTCCATATATCCTTTAAAGAAACGTCAGCAGGAGGTACCTGGGCTTCCACAACCGAAGAAAAAGTAATCGGCGAAGGCAAGGGCGGTGTTAAATTTGAAGTAGCCTCAATTTTCAAAAAAGTAGCTGGCAGTAAGGCTGAGCCGGAGTCAGCCCGTTCCACACCCTCCTGTGAAGAGGCCTCCCCAGACATATACATTTGCTCTATGCAGGGCAGAGTCGCACCCGTTTCACGGGGAGAAGATACAGAAGATGATGTACTCACTTCCAGAGTTTCTGAACCACCATCCTTCGAAACCTGGGCAGGAAAAGAGGGATCACTCACTCGAACATGGGCGTCCATCGGTCCACAACCTTAACAGCCTTCGTTTGTACAACAGGTGGATATTTCTTTTTCCTCTTCCACATCACAGGGAGTAATCCTCCCGCCTACGTACACCGAAGGGGCACCAAAGGGGCGTGGCCTGCCCCTTTGGTCACGCCCCTTCGGGCACGCCACAAGGGACGCCCACGACCGCGTCCCACGGTAGGGCTGCTGATTTTATAGCCCTCAGCTTCTTGCAGGTGATAAATCAGTGCAGCAGCTGACATCGGGAAACACTCAGGCACAAAGTCAGAGAAAAAGTAAGGAAATCCAAACACCTCGGCGTCCAGCGGTAGGGCTGCTGGTTTTATAGCCCTCAGCTTCTTGCAGGTGATAAATCAGTGCAGCAGCTGACCTCGGGAAACACTCAGGCACAAAGTCAGAGAAAAAGTAAGGAAATCCAAACACCTCTGGCATCCTGCGGTAGGGCTGCTGGTTTTATAGCCCTCAGCTTCTTGCAGGTGATAAATCAGTGCAGCAGCTGACGTCGGGAAACACTCAGGCACAAAGTCAGAGAAAAAAAAAGGAAATCCAAACACCTCCGGCATTAATTTTTAAAAAGGAGATAGAGAAGCTTTTAAACTAGATAATAGGGGAAAGCCGACAGTCACCCAAGAGCAGATGGTTCGGAAGAATGTATCCTTGAAGGATACTACCAAAAGCAGAGAGGTTCCAAAAAAGAGTAAAGTAGCCCAAATGCCCTCGAGTATGGAGCAGACAGAGCTTAAAGATCCCAAATTACCCATGTCTACCAATAGCCAAATTAATATGAATAAAATACAGTCTCTAAAATGCTTGTATGCAAATGCTAGAAGTCTAAAAAATAAGATGGGAGAGTTAGAATATATAGCATTAAATGAGAGGTTAGATATGATTGGAATATCGGAGACATGGTGGAAGGAGGACAACCAGTGGGACACTGTAATACCTGGGTACAAACTATATCGTAATGATAGAGCTGATCAAATTGGTGGAGGGGTTATGCTCTATGTTAGAGAGGGCATTGAGTCAGAAAGGATTAAAGTTTTGCAGGAAACAAAATTTGCTGTAGAATCTCTATGGATTGAAATTCCATGTAAAAAGGGGAAGGCGATGGCAGTGGGGGTGTACTATCGACCACCTGACCAGAATGAACAAATGGATGATGAAATGCTCAAAGAAATCAAGGAAGCTTACAAAAGTTACAGTGCAGTAATAATAATGGGTGATTTCAATTACCCCGGTATCGACTGGGTCAGTGTCATGGCAGGATATGCTAGGGAGATAAAGGGGGATGTTTACTAAACTGCAGTAATGGTTCATAATGCGCCTAATGTAACGTTAACGATCATTAAGTAACGTTAACGCGCGTTATGATGCGTTAACAATCGTTAACGTCTCATAAAGCGCGTTAACGTAAGTTAACGATCGTAAAGGTCTGTGGCGCGGTAAAACACCACAGAAGGTGGAGAGAGGGCGGAGAGAAGGGGTCAATGGGCGGAGTGTGGGCAGGGAGAGGCTCCAGGCACACAAACGCGCTGAACTCAAGGGCTGAATCCTACCGCGATTGAAAACCTGCCGTTAGATGCACATTTGCAGGGGAGGGAAACCATTTCAGCATTAGCAATGTACAGCATAGCCAGGGAAACCCACAAAACGTGATAAGTGTGATACATGTGCACGGAACAAAAGGGCAAATAAGCAGTGAAAATGACGATAAGAAACGAGGAAATTAACATAACCAAGCTAGCCAATAGTGATATCAATGGGAAACAGCCAAAAATACCACTGAGAAAGCCTCAGAAAAAGATATTAACTGTGGAAGGGTGTATGCTCTGTCACCATAGAAGGTGAATGATGCCACAGTGAAATAGCGCAGATCAGGGCTTCCTCTTGTTACTGAACAGGTTCCCCATGGCGTGCACATGTTCCGCAACAGCAGGGTGGGCATGTCGGAATGGGCAACTGGCCAGATGATGGAAAAAGGGATACAGAGGGCCGCAGGCGGCACATGCTGTGGTGCAGCTGGGCCACAGTGGGGACTAGGGTGATGCTCAGTTTGGCCCATAGGAATGCATAAACAGTAGAGCCAGACTGCAACTGTTGAGGGCCCAACATGGCCATGAGTGTGTCCCCTGCAGTGTCACAGGGGACAGTACCCAGCAGCCACCCCTAAAGGCACAGAACAGTGGCAGGCGGTGCTGGGGGGAAGTGTGGACGTCCATCCAGGCACCCCTACCCCACCACCCATACCATAGACAGAAGCTTACATGCACACTGGTTGGCCCGAGACTGCGCACCACCAGCACCACCAGCAGAAGGGCATGGCAGCATAGCGGCGGAGGGGTATCGGTGGCGGACTGGGCAGTGACATCTGACCATAGCAGGCCACGGCCCAGACCCATGTAGGTGGGTGTCGTGCACTGCAACAGACAGGCTCAGTATGACAAACAGTCATGGTACCTCCAGGGAATGATTTGTCCCTGTGGCGCAGTAAGCACAGCCAGTGCGCTCAGGAGCCAAAGGTCACAGGTTCAATCCCAAGCTGTGGTCCCTACCAACTCTGTTCCCATACTTTTTACCAGTAATAAACCGCAGTAAGAAAGATAGAACCCTGTATTGCTGATAGAATAAGCATGCTTGGAACACCTACATTTTACCTTACAGAACACAGACACCACAAACAGGCGCATTACCGAGAGCAGAGTCTCCCAAAGGCAGTCATGGAGGTCCAAATAACATTCAGGTTCCATGCTGTCTGCAATAAAGATGTCTGTGCTGTATGTTGAGGCACCGCCCCCATGGTATGCAGATGTATCTCATGCATATTCATCAGGAACAGCATGAAAACCCGAACATGGTGCGACCCACCAGGACCAGAGTTGGGAACCCCTGTCCAAGAGCATTGATCCACAGGGGCGGAAACACCCGCACCCACAGGCCCCATTAGCCACAGCGTCCTGGAGAGGCAGGATGTTTGGCCCTGTGTGCATCTCCCAATACTAGCACTTGCATACCCTAGCAATGACACCCAAAACCAGGGAATACGGTACACAGATAGCAAAAGGTTGCTATGATAACTGGCACATAGCAATCCCTAAGGTTAGCACAAGCTGCCCAGTGTGCTGTACCATACCAACCTCTGTGATGTCTGTGGAGTGTGTGTCACGTCTGGAACCTGGCAGTGTCCACCACCTTGGGAAGAGACCCCAACAGTACAGTATACCATAGCCATGCCTGCACTGTGCCCAGGGCTGGTGCGGTGTCCTGGGCTGCCAAAAGCCTATATTGGTGCACAATACTGGCATAGGTGTGGGGGTGTGCGTCAGTCTATCCAGTGTGTGGCGTCTGCCAACACCCTCTGCAGCCCACACCGCTAGCACTGTTGCTAGTATTGGCCTGCCAATGTGCATAATGAGGAGCAAGGTACTGTGGGTATAGACGGAGAGGGTGGCCTGGGCAGGATGCACCTGCACAGGGCCCAGGGCAATGGCTGGGACATTGTAGGGGCTGCCCACCACCTACACGGACAGGGTGGCCATGGCATGTCCTGCTGGGTGGTCATGCTCACCTTGACTGTGCAGTGACCACAGCATGGCTGGGTTCCCCCATAGTGCTACATAGTGTCCTTTTGAAGTGAGATATATGGGCTCTGTCCTCTGGAGCCCTATCACTGACCCATATGCCTGGTGGGTGTGTGTACATCCCAGGTGTGGGTGCGCACGTCACCTCCAGGAACATGCACTATGGACTAGCAAGCAGGCTATCTGCAGTTAGCATGTGTGTGTGGTTGGACCACCTTGCAGGGTGCAGTGGCTGGTGACTCACTTTGCTTGCTGATGGAGGATGTCATATAGTGGTGTGGGGCAGTAGCAGGTCTACTGTCTGTCACTGCCCAAAGTATCGAGGCATACAGATCTGCATAGACTGCCCTGGTGGGGTGTCTATTCCCTGGCAGGACTGGGGTGAATGGTTCCCTCTACTATCACCAGTGTAGGGGGAGTAAAATGTTGACCCGTTGTTTGGAAACCCTGTTTCCCACCCTGAGCCACAGAGGGTGGGTTGGGTGTTGGTACAGAAACTGCCCATGGGCCCAAACCCCACCTTGGACCTGAAATCATGTGACCATGGCACCCACACAGTGTATGAACTATTCCGGGTGCATCATAGTCCACACGGGCAAGACGTGACGTAGAGATGGACACAGGCAAATGCTAAGGGTATCTGCAGGGGCCACCTATCACACAGAGGCACCGATGGGGACCTGTAGCATAGCCCATTGCAGAAATGCCAGGTGCAGCGGAAATGGTGCTGGGCACCCCACCTCACCCTCAGGGTGAGCACAGGACCCGTCCACTGTGATGGATGGTAGCCACTCTGTGGCAGTAGCACACACAGTCAGAACCCTCACCAGGCTGAGGTGCTGTGGGGTTGCACATGGTCAGGACACCACACCAGGCCGAGGTGCTGGGGGGGGTGCATACCGCAACATGGGACCCTCTGTAGACTGCTGATCTGCATGTGCAGTGCATCATGGGTGTGGCTGGTCCAATCCAACCCTGGCAACCACATCAGATGGTCTGCGTGGTGACCTGTGGTTCCTCAGTAGCTAGCCAGGCATGTAGCAGGAGCTATAGAGATGTAGACCACTGGCAAATGCACTGGCTGTGCAGACAGAGGTTAGGGGTCTGTACCTACTGTGGTGATATGTGGTAGGGCTGTCTGAGGCTATTCCTTTTGTAGCAGCGGAGTGTATGCAACCAATTAATACCAGGAGTCACTTACAGAATCCAAGCCAATGGAATGTGCACAAGGCCCAGACAGAAATGAGTCCAAAAGTGACTGAGCAAGCTTGAACAGGAGCAAATTCCTTATATACATTAGCTAACAGTCTAATACACACACGCTCTCAATTGGTGCCAATGCCCCCCCCCCCCATTTATCCAATCAGGGTCTCTCTCTGGGCCTCTCTCTCTATTTCCCCCTCTCAAGCCAGCTGATCAAAAGGCACATTAAAAGTGATAGATACATCTCCACATCGAGGACATCTCTAGGCAAAGGAATGTGAAAGTATCTTAATGAGAAATGTCTGCAGCAGACTGTTTTGTACGGAATCATGCAGACTCTGCAATAAGCAGACATCTCTAACACGCAATTGAGTCTTAGCAGCAATACTAAAGGGTAGGGGGTTTAAAATCAAGGCCTAACATACAGGCTGTTACAGGCCATAGCCTATCACACGTTTAGTTCATAGCATCAATCAAAACTGTAAAACACCCTCAAGGTCCTATAATCGCAAGTGCCCACGCACGCGGCTATGCACGTACCCACGCACATACCTACGCACATACCTACGCACGTACCAACGCACGCGGCTATGCAGCACAAACAATTCTCAAGGAGATGGCTGCCATGTCAAGGAAGCCTGCCTTCACCATGGCAGATCTCTATCCGCTGACTGAATTATTCTGCCTCCGCCAGGATCGCCTCTTCCCTGGCTCATCCCGGAGGCAGAATCTAGCCAGAGTAAGGAGGGCCTGGGAGCGCCTCACAAGGAGGTACGATAGAGGTTCTGACTGCCCACGTGAGATAAGTGCATGGGGACAGGCACCCCAACCTAGGATGTGAAGGAGAACACCTGGTAACCAAACCACCTATCAGCCACGCACTGCCAGGGAATGTCATGTGTTGGTGTGTCCAGCTGGGAGTAACATCTGCCCCCCCTCCCAAAAAAAACCAGAACCACCCTGCCCCAAGGGGGTAGCTGTGACCACCACAGAGATGGAGTACCCAGTACAATGTAATGGTATATGGTGCTGTTGCAGCCTCAGTGATGTGCCCTATCCACACAACACCACAGGTCCATCACAGAGGCCAAGAGACACACAGGGGTATTTCCCTGCCCCTGTTTGTGATCACAAGGCTCAACTATATCCCCAGGATGCATCAGGCCTCACTTCAGGGGTCTATCCCCCATCCTGGTGCTATGGTATCTGCTCCTGTGTTTGAGTACAAGGCTCAACTATATCCCCAGGATGCATCAGGCCTCACTTCAGGGGTCCATCCCCCATCCTCACTTCCTGTTTCCTGCTTCCTGTTTCCTGTTTCCTGTTCCTGGTGCGAGAGGGAGAGCGGTTGGTGGAGCTCCTGCTGGGGAGTGAGGGCCTTGCCTGCCTGTTGGAGCCAGGATGTCGGGTCCTGGGCCGCCTCCGGCGGGAGAGGCCCAGGGCCAGGGGCCTGCCAAGCCTGGTGGGCCCCTGCCTATCGTTTCGGAGCCTGGCTCTGCTGTGGGATCGTTGCCCCAGGCGGGGGCCCCTGGGTTACCAGGTAGGACTGCGGCGGACTATTGGGGAGGGACCCACACGCCCAGGGGGCTAGGCCAGCTGCCCCCTGGAGAGGGCCCGCTTGACCCGGCAGGTAAGAGCGTGGAGGCCGGGTGGTGGCAGGGGGAGGCCCGGGAGGGGCCCTGGGGCTCCGTTCCGAGCCGCCGGGGCGGCAGCGGTAGTGGCGGTGGTGGGTTTCCCCCTCCGCCTCGGGTCCTGGAGGAGGCCTCTACCTCCTCTAGTGAGGATGAGGCGGAGGGGATGGGCCCACTGCCTTTCCCGGGGCCCGCAAGGGCTCCGGAGGAATTGGTGGCTGCGGTCCGGATGCTTCAGGGTCTCCAGGAGGAGGCCACCCTGCTGCAGGCCCAGCTCTCCCATCTAGAGAGCATGCAGGCCCTGGTGCCTGGGGAGGGCTGGCTGCCGTACTGCCAGCGAGTACGATCCGTGAAGCGGGCCCTTAAGGGTAAGCGCCGATGGGTGGCTTACCTGAGAGCTCAAGGATGTGGGTCCCTCACTGAGGTATATCTCAACCGAGACCGCTGGGCCGCTATAGGTGCTGCAGTCCGGGGGGGGCCCTCGGGGGTGGGCAGGCAGGCTAGGGCTCATTACCCCCCGTTGGAGTTTGTGGACGGTGGAAAACCATCCTGGCGGAATGTGCAGACCCCGAGCGCTCCATTGCCCCTATCCAACCCCACTTACCTGATGCCTTCGGGTTCCAAGTGTCTGGATGGTGCTGTGACAGCTGTGGATGCTGGTCTTCCCTCCGTCTTGCAGTCCGTGGCCCAAGATGGCGCTTCGGCGTCTGTCGACGGACTCCTGGATCACTGTGTGCTGCCTCGAGAATTTCCGGAGATCTGCATGGCTGCCAGTGGAAGCCTGGCGAATCTTGCTATTGATGGTCTCCCTAGCACGGTTGGGCGGCAGGGAGTTGATTCGCCCCATTTTCGGGCGTTTTCGTCGGCTTTAGCTGCATCTCCGACGTCGATATCTTCTGCTGGGATTCCCCAAGATGGCCGCCGGGCCGGTGTGGAGGATGACGTCACTCCGTTGGATGTTCCGGGTTCGTTGGCCAATCAACAGAGGGTTTCCCCGGTTGAGGAGGTGTGTCCTGGGCTTCCCCCAGCCCCTACTAGTATCCAAAATGGCCGCCGGAGTTTCCCTGACGTCACTTCCGGGTCGGCCCGGAAGTGTGGTGCCGGTACACTTTCATCGTTGGCGGCTGCTTCTGTTTTTCGGCGGGGGTCTGCTGGGGCCCTGGCTGGGCTCCCCCGAGGCTCCGGAGGTGGATTCCTGCCTCGGGGGAGTGAAGATTGCCGGTCTCATCTGTCGGGGCTGCCTCGGGGACCGGAGCACTTTCCTCCTGCTGCCGGACAGCTGTTTCCTGCACCGGGGGAGTCTCCGGGAGCTGCCACCGTCCTCTCTGCTGTTCGTCTGCCTGATCAGCTGGCTCCGGTGCAGGGAGAGGAGCTGTTTTCGGGGGAACCCTTGCTGCCTGTGCCCGTGTCTGCGGGACAGCGCAGCCTTCTTGAAGAATCTGTTCTGCCTGCATTGGGGGAGCAGGATGTACGCAAAGGAGGCGGAGCTGGGTCCTTGCAGGGATCCCTGTGCTTCGAGTCTGCTCCTGCGACATCCACTACTGTGGGGGGGCATACAAAGGGTGGCTCGGCTCGCGGGACAGGGGTCCCTGCTAGAGCCAGAGCAGGAGGGTTCCTTGCTTTGGCCCGGGAGCAGCTGACGCCTCTTCGGTCTGGATCCGCTGGGGTCCCTGGAGGTCAGGTAAGCCTTGGGGAAGTGGGGGGGGAGCGGGGGGGGGGGGGGGGGGGGGGGCTTGCCTTGCTCCCGGGGGCCCCAGGGGACCCAGTAGCTGGGGAAATAGCCGGCACCGGTGCCTTGGAGGGGCTGGTTGAGCCTCTGCAGGTGCGTCCGGGTCCTTTGGTGGATGGGGAAGTGGTTCCGCAGGTGCCAGCAGTGGTGGTGCTGCCTGGTGGGAGGGTGGTGGCCCCTGGTGGGCTTGAGGGTATGGAGATAGCTGGGGGGACCGAGGGGGTTGGCGGTCACCTGGGGGTGATCAGTGTGGAGGGGAGTGGGGGGGGGGGAGGGACTGCAGTACTCCCTAGGGTTGTGGGGGGCACCCAGGTTACGGCCTCGGAGTTGGGAGGGGGGGTCGGGGATGGTGGGGGATTGAGGGTCTGGAGGGGCTCACCGAGGAGGAGCTCCAGACTGCCCTGTTGGAGGCTCTGGGAAGCCAGGACGGGCGGGAGGGGGCGGCTCGGGCCGTCCATATTGAACAGCTCCTGGAGTCCCGACAGGGAGCCTTGGGAAGGGGGGGGTTGGGTGGAGGTTCACCGGAGGGGGGGTTGGTACATCTCCCTGCCTCCGTCCCAACAGCATTGGTGGTCCCCAGTCCCACCGCTTCCGCTTCCTCAATGGTTGGCGCCCCTGGGAAGTCACAGGGATCTTCCCAGCAGTCGGTCCCCCGGGCTTCCGGGTCGCAGCAGTCCGTGGGGGGTCCCGCTGCTACTCCGGCGGGGCCCTCTCGGTCATTTGCGGAGGCCCTCAGGGGGCCTGCGGGGTCTGCTTCTGTGGGAGGGGGTGGGGGAGCTCCTCCTCGGAGAGGTTCCTTTGGAGGAGAGGGGGGTGGGGGAGGATTACGCGGAGCGGGGGGTGAGACCAGGCGTCGCAACGTGGCGCAGATCCGGTGGGCCGGGGAGGGGCCCCCTCCGGCCAGGGAAGAGGTCCTGAGGATGGTCCTTGGACTGGGGTTTCTCCCAGGGGACCTGTATGCCTTCATCCACATGAGCAACAGCGTGGAATACGATGTTAGCTTCATGCTGAGACGGGGGCTGGAGGTCTTCTGGGACAAATACCAGCAGCAGAGGGGGCAGGGGGGGTGGGTCAACTTTCGCGTTGTGCCTGTCTCTCGCCAGGGGGCGGTACCTGTGACCATCTTATCCCGGAATGAGTCGCTCCCAGGGCAGGACATTCAGTTTTGGCTGTCGCGTCATGCGGTGCTTCTCGCACCCCTGGTTAAGGGCGCTGGGCCCCTAGGGGTGTGGGACGGGTCGTGGAAAGGTCGGATCCGTTTGCGTGAGGTGGGTAACGTCGTGCAGCACGTGCCCTCGGCTGGTTTCCTCGGTCGGGATCGCATCTTGTGCTACTACCCCGGGCAACCTCGCGAGTGTCACCGCTGTGGCTCATTCCGCCATCTGAGCATGAACTGTCCCGAGCAGGTCTGCACTCGTTGTGGTGGACGGGGTCATGCCTCGGCCGGGTGTTTGCTCATTCGCTGCAACCTTTGCGGGGAGTTGGGCCACCCCTTTGCCCGCTGCCCCTCCGCGTCACACAATGGACCGGGGGGGGTTGCCGTCACTCCACCTCGGGCTCCTGTGCGGGAGGAGGCTATGGAGGCCCCTCTCCCGCAGGAGGAGACCGGGGGCCCTAGTGCAGAGGAGTCCATCGAGCCGAGGGAGCCACCCGGGGGAGGGGATTTGGGTAGGTCGGAGGAGAGGGTTGATGTGGTGGAGGTTGCTGTTGCACAACAGGATAGGGGGTTGCGGGGGGTGCCGCCTGAGGAATGGACTACGGTCCCTTCCAAGGGTAGCAAGTCCAAAAGGAAGAAACGGGAGACCTCCCCATTGTTGGAGTTAGAGCCCGTGTTGGACGTCAATCATTTCGTCTTCTTGGCTACTGATGTGGCTGAGGCAGATGAGGGCTTGCCTGTGGCGGCAGGGCCTCCTGTGCGGCGTTCGGTGCGGTTGGCGGCGGAGGCAGCCCCTCTTCCTCAGCGGCGGCCTCAGAAGGTCTCGAAGGCACGCCGCAGTCAGGGTCCGCCGAAGAGCGTGGAAACTGGCTCCCGGCCTCCGGTAGTGGCCCTGGAAAAGCTGCCGGGGCGGGTGAGGGAGGACAAGCATTTGCCTCCGCAGTTGGGTGCTGGGCCTTCGCAGGAGCCCCCTGCTGACCCGGCCGCCCCGGCCTCCCCCGCCAGGGTGGGCACTGTTTTGTTGTCTCAGTCTCTGTCTGGGGACGGGAAGGGGGAGGAGGCACCGGTGGTGGACCCCACGGAGGAGGTCATTCCTCCGACCCCTGACCTGTTTTTGCCCCCTCATTCCGTGGGGACTGGACTTGCCCTCGCGACAGCTTTGCCTGGTGGTCGCGAGGGCGCTAGCACCCGCTGGAGTGACTGGGTCGAACAGGAGGAGGAGGAGATCCTCGAGGTGGTCGACGTGGACCGTGAGGAGTTGTTCCAGCTTGCAGGCTTGTCCTGCAAACGGGATTCCGGGGATCCGGGGGTTGGTGAGAAGAGGAGGAAGGGGTCACTACACACGAAATAGGTATGGCGTGCACTCCTGCATTCTCGTGCGCCACTATCAACGTGGCTAGCATTTTGACAGACCAGGCGCGGGCTTCGGCCTATGATTTTCTTTCCACGAGCGGGCTGGATGTCATCTTTGTGCAGGAGACCAGGCTCACCTCGCTCGCTAGCCTTCATCAGGCGAAGCGGGAGTGGAGGTGGGGTCCTTCGTACTGGTCCCTTGCGGCCCAGCCCTACGCAGGAGTGGCGGTTTTGTTCACGTCTAACCGATTTCAGGTGCAGTACGTGTGGGAACTGGAGCAGGGCCGGTGTTTGCTCTTAGACGGCTTTTGTGGGCCTCACCGGTTTCGTTTTGTGGTGGTCTATGGCCCCCAGTCTAGGTGGGAGCGGAAGGCCCTTTTCAGGGTCATTCGCCCTTACTTACACACCTCTCGTTTGGTGGTCCTGGCAGGGGATTTTAACACCACCACCTTGCGTCAGGACCGAGGGGGGGAGCATTGCCCTCCGCATTACGATGGCCATTTTTTGGCTGAGGTGACCCGGATGGCCGATCTGGCGGACGTTTACCACCGGGCTTTTCCACGGTCACCGGGTTATACCTATTCCCGGGGGACCTGCAGGAGCCGTATCGATCGGATATATGTGAGTGCTCGGGTGGAGTGTTCCCCGCTGCAGCTGCAGGCGGTTGACTTCTCGGACCATTGCGTCCTCTCCGTGTCCTTCTTGGCTCACGAGGAGCTCAGCAGGGGTCCTGGCCTGTGGCGACTGAATGTGCAGTTGTTGGCAACATCAGAGGTGGTCCAGGAGTTCTTGGCCTTTCTCGCAGACCAGGAGACCCTGTTGGGCGTTTTTCCTTCCCGTGGCGCTTGGTGGGATGAGGTGAAGACGCGTGCCCGTGAACTCTTCCGCTCCCGGGGCACCTCCATTGCTCGGTCCCGCTACCTCACCTATACTGTCCTCCGGAGGTCGCTGGACCGTTTGGTGTCTCGAGGGGCAGCGCGGGAGGAGGTGGAGGAGGTGCGTGTCCAGCTCCGTGGCCTGCTTTACGATCGCCACGCCTCCCTTTGCTTCGAGGGGGCGGCCGGTAGGGTCTCCCCCCCTGACCCCTTCCTAACTTGCAGGGAGAAGGTTCAGCGTAGGGAGGTGATGGCCCTGCGGGGCGCGGACGGCACCTTTCACACCTCTCAGGAGGACCTTTTGAGTATGGTGGGGGAATACTTTTCCGACCTGTTTGGGGATCGTCCCGTAGACCTCACACGTATCCGTGAATATTTGGGCCTTCCCCCGGTGTATTCGGCTGTGGTTCAGGCGCAGGTCGATGCACTGGCTGCTCCGATTCAGCAGGTGGAGGTAGAACGGGCGATTCGTGCCATGCCGTTGGGGAAGGTGCCTGGGCGCGATGGGCTCCCGGTGGAGTTCTATCGTACTTTCATCGCCCAGCTGGCCCCCTTCCTGACCTCCCTGTTTCAGGAGATCATGGATACGGGGTTTCTCCCGCGGTCATTTCGCGAGTCTGTCCTGTTGCTGCTCTCCAAGGGGACGGACGATAGCTCTTTGGACTGTTGGCGGCCGCTCTCTCTGTTGAACGTGGACCGGAAGATCCTGGCCAAGTGTTTGGCCAACCGACTGGTGGAGGTGTCGGGTGTTTTGCTGTCACCTTCCCAGTATTGTTCGGTTCAAGGGAGAGGGGTTCTGGACGCCGCCGTCACGGTTCGGGAGATGGTCGAGAGAGGCCGGTCTGTTCAACGGGACCACTGGTTGGTCTCCTTGGATCAGTCCAAGGCTTTTGACCGGGTCAATCACCGGTACCTGTGGGTGGTGCTCCAGTACTTCGGCCTCCCCGCAGGTTTCCTCTTCGTCTTGCAGGTGCTGTACCGAGGGGGGGTGAGCTTCCCGTTTATGAACGGGTGGCTCGGACGGCCTTTTCGTGTCGCCTCGGGGGTGCGGCAGGGGTGCCCTTTGAGCCCCCTGCTGTATGTTTTCTCCCTCGACCCTTTCCTCAGGAGATTGTCCTCGGGTGGGTTGCGAGGCCTGGAGGCGCCTGGTGCGTCTCCGGTGTCCGTCGTGGCCTACGCTGACGATGTCTCGGTTTACGTGGACGGCACCGAGGGGGTGGAGGCCCTGCGGGAGGCCGTGGAGGAGTACTCGGAGGTGGCCCACTCTGTTGTTAACCACAGCAAGTGCCAGACGCTGTGGTTGGGCCCCTCGGAGGCCTCCCCGCCTTCCTGCGCCCCCTTTCCTCCTCCTCAGGGGGAGATCCGCGTTTTGGGCCTCGTCTTCGGTTCGGAGGACTGTGCGGTGTCCAATTGGGCTCGTTGTGTTGAGTCTGCACGGTGTCGGGTGCTGCGGTGGAGGGGGCGGCGGTATACGTTTGAGGAGAAGGTCACCCTCCTCAAGACGTTTCTGCTTCCCCTCTTTCTGCACGTGGCCACGGTCTTCGTTCTTCCGTCGTCTTGTCAGGCGTCAGTTAGTGCTGTCTTTTTCTGTTTTCTGTGGGGTAACCGCATGAACCCTGTTCAGCGCAACATCGTTTGCCTGGGCCGGGAGCAGGGCGGTTTGGGTATGTTGCACCCCTTTGTCTTCCTGTCCGTCCTGTCTCTCGCGTTTCACCTGAATCGCATGCGGGAGGGGGGTGGGGTTTGGTGGGTGGCTTCCTACCGGGCATGGTATTCTCGCTTCTGGGAGCAGTGGGAGGGGGCGTCCTCGGTCCCACGTGTGCGTCGGAGCAGGGAACAGGCCCCATCGTATGTGTTTCAGATGGTGGGGCTCATTCGGCGGTGGGGGGTGACCGACCCGCTCGCCCAATCTCAAGGGCGGAAAGGCTTGTATCGGATGGTTCTCGCCTCCCACTTTCAACCACGGTGGGCCCTGCGGGACTGTCCGGCGGACGTGATGCAGCGGGGCCTTCAGCAGTTGAACTCCCCTCGGCTGCCGAAGAAAGTTCGGGATGTAGCCTGGTTGTCTTTCCACGGGCGTTTGTACGTGAGGGACAACCTCAAGTACAGGTCACAGGCCGAGCGGAACTGTCCGAGGGCGGGTTGTGAAGAGCAGCCGGAGACCATGGAGCATTTCCTCCGGCAGTGCCCATATAATGTAGAAGCCTGCCGGTTGGTGTCTGCTGCTCTTCACCTGCCCGATCTTTCCCTCCTCACGTATGCGGAGTGGGTGTATGGGGCCTGGTCCTTTCCCCCAAGGCAGGACCCCGAGACCCTCTACCTCGTCACGGCCGTAGTGCGCTACCACCTGTGGCGTGCGCGCGGTTATGCCTCGGCCCGGGGGTTGGTCCTGCCCCTCGACGAGGTGGTGCGGGACATTCTGGAGGACGTGTCCGGCATGGCGCAACGCGAGAGGAGGGTGGTTGCGGCCCATCGTTGGGAGCGTCTGTGGCGTCACCTCACCCTCCGTCCCCCGTGAATCCGGGGGTGGGAGGGTTTGGGGCTGAGTGATCCTAGTTCCGGGGGGGGGGGGGCCTAGGGATGGGGATTCCCCATGGTCCGGGGGGTGTGGGGGGCTTGCAACAGCTAGCCACCACTCATCCGTGCATCCTGCTCCACCATCCGGCATTGTCAGTTCAGTATTGTTTTGTTTTGCTTTAGTTAATTTGTTTGGTTGTTTTCCTTTGGTTTCTTTTTGTGGGCATTTGTTGGGATACGGGCCAGGGGCTGCCTTTTTTTTCCTTCTGTTTGTGTAGGGTGGGTAGTTTTCATTTGTGGTGGGTGGTATATGTGGGGATGGGGGTTCTTGGGTGGGTTTGGGGGGGGGATGTGGGGTTTTTGATGTGTATTGTGGGATTGTTGAGGGGGATGTTTCTGAGGGGGGGTTGGGGTGGGGGTTATGAGGGGTTTCATTTGTTCATATAAGATTGTTTTGGGTGTTGTTGGGGTGTGGGTTTGGTTGGGATGAGCTGTTATTATGTGTATTGTTGGTATGTTGTTTTGTTGGGGTGGGTGGGGATTTTGGGCGAGTCCAGGACATTTTGGACATGGACAATGTTTATTTCGGTTTTTGTTGGGGTGGGTGGGGGTTCTGGGGCAGCTGGACATTATGGACCCGGACATTGCTGCATTTTGCTTTTGTTGGGGGGGATGGGGTTTTGGGGAACGGGGATGTATGGACATTTGTTTTCCTTTTTGTTTCCGATAAATGGACTGCACTTGGACATTGTTGTGCTGCTGTTAGGGGGGTTGGGCACGGAGGGAGTGTTGCCGGGTGTGGTGGTGGGTTGGGGTGGGTCACGGGGGGGGGGGGTTGGGTCCTTGTCTCTGCTTTGTCGGGGTGGGTGGGGGTTTTTGGGGGCTATGGGACTGTTTTGGTTTGTGTGTTTATCATTTGTTTTTGTATATTGTTGCATGTTTCCAATTAAAAATTTCCCCCATCCTGGTGCTATGGTGACTGCCCCTGTTTGTGATCACAAGGCTCAACTATATCCCCAGGATGCTGCAGGGAGCACTGCAGAGGCCCACCTCCATACCGGCATTGGCTGATGGGCACTGGCAGATGTGTGGAGGTGGCCCACAGAGGTGTGCTGTGTCTGGGTTGCAGGGGCCCACACACAGGGCACATAGGGTCCAAGCCAGACATGCGTTGGCGCAGTGCACACATGGGGGTGGCCCTGGCAAAAGCATGGGGCATGAATGTATCACACAATAGGGGCGGGCACCTGTTGCACACAGAGATATATATGTGTTGCGTCAGAGGCCCCTAAAGGGTTTGTGTCTGCTAATGTCAATGTGTGTTGTCAACTCGACAAGGTGGAGGACCTGCAGAAGAAGGCCCGGAGATAAGGGTGAGGTACCCATGCTTTGTAGCGCGTGTCCAGCGGGAACGGATGGCCCAACGGGATGGTGAGTGATGTGACATGGCCCTGTGGGGCAATGGCTGGCAGATCCACAGGACGCATGTGACTGCCGTGGCTGATGTGTGACCATGGAGATGATACGTGTTCCCCTTTCCCACAGCGAATGCACATGCTGCCGTGGAGCCAGCAGGGCTGGAGGAGGCGGAAGCCGCAGTGGGGCTGGAGGAGGCACACGGTGATGTTGGCCAGGAGGAGGACAATGCCCTGGAGCCCATGTCAGAAGACAACAGTGGGGGGGCCAACGAGGAGGGTGCCACAGCCTACACCGAGGGGGAGGAGGGGGATGGGGAGGAGGAAGGGGAGGTGGGAGCGGGGGAGGTGGAGGGGGTGGTGGGAGCGGGGGAGGAGGGGGAGGTGGGAGGGGAGGAGGCGGGGAGGAGGCAGAGGGGCGGGGGGAGGAGGGGTGGGTGGGGGTGGAGGGGGAGGGGGAGGAGGGGGTTCTGCGGTGGGGAGCCAGGGGCCAGAGGGGACCAGGTGGGCGGGGTGGGGGTGGAGCAGGTGGGGGCCAGGGGGGAAGGGGTGGGGTGGGGGCGGGGATGGGGGTGGCGGCTATGGCAAGTCCCCATTGACACGCGCCGCCACAGGGCAACGGGGGCACCAGCTACCTGCCCTATGATGATGGTGATGCACCCCTCCTGGACGTGTGCCTGCCACACATAGCCGCTGACAGGCACACCGTGCATGCAGCCACACAGACAAGGGGAGATGTGTGTCTGTGCAGCTGCATGTGCGGGCTGCACCTGGCTGTGGCTGTGCGTGCCCAGGTGCACGCCCAGAGGCAGCACGCTCTCATCATGGGGTAGGTACTGGTGACCCTGACTGAGGTGGCTGACCAGCTGCGCGTGCTGGAGGAGCGCGTCGCCAGTGGCGCACCTGGCCAGCCACCATGTGATGGGGGTCCCCGGGGTGTGTAGTGTGGGGATACGCATGGCACACCCGCCCTGTGACGGCCCGTGTCATGGCCTGCCACAACCACCAGGGACAGGGATGACTGGGCCCCACAAATGTCGCCATGGGCGTCCATGTCCATAGTGGGCAGTGAAAATAAAGTTGTACATATGTTGCACATACCTACAGTGGCCAGATGTCCCTCATTGCTATATGTCAGTGTTGTGTGAATGACACATGTGAGCACCCACATGCATGTCTGTGTGCACTACAACGGGAGGATGCAGGGTACTGTACCCATGTCAGGGGTGGGGTGATATTATGGGCATCACATGGGGTAGTGCCACACATGGACAAACCCACACACGTGACACAGTGGGTATGGGGCAGCTGTGGTGGACCATGCAAGGGTATGGGCAGCAGTGGCGATGGGTACAGACCAGGGTGGACGCTGACATGGACAAAGCAAGGGGGCTAATGGACATAGGGGCGGGCAGTGCACATGGCTAGGGGTGGACCGAGTGGCTATGGCCACAGGGGGACAGGGGATGGGTGGTGTATATGGGGCATGGGGGGGGCGAGATCTCCACAGGTGTGGCTGGACATGCACATATGGTGAGGGTGCCAGGATGTACCTGGGGCCTGGGGTGAGTGTGTTGTTGTGGCGGCATGCAGCGTGGAAAGCTATGCAGGATCCACAGTGCACCTATCACAGTCCTGGAGACTGTTGGCCCTATATGGCGGGGGTGCTGTGGCCCAGAAACGCAGTATGCGTCTGCCCATGTCCATCAGTAGTGTCCAGGCGTCTCAGGGTTTGGGCCAGCGGGGTGGGGGCACCTCCATGGCACACAGTGCAATGAGCTATGCACGGTGGTATATCTAGTACCGGCAGTGCCCACAAGTGTGATACCAGGGTCGGGGATGGAAACATAGCAACATAGACATATGACAACAGGGAACGACCACTTGCCCTATCTAGTCTGTCCGTCCAGAACAACTACAACGGTCCCCTCTCTACCTTTTAGCGATCCTCTTTGTCTGTCCCATGCTTTAGTGAAGTCAGTTACTGTCCGCATCTCCCCCACCTCAACTGGGGTACTATTCCATGGATCCACTACCCCCTCCATAAGGAGAAATCCACGCAAAGCACACCTGAAGCTATCTCCCACCACCCTCACCCCATGTCCCCTCCTAGCGGAACCTGCTCTCAATGGAATTAGGCTCCCTCCCTGAACAGGTATGCCATGGAGGTATGTAAATATCTCAATCATGTCACCTCTATCCCGCTTGTCTTATAAGGGGAACATCTTACGATCCATCAGTCTGTGACATATGCCGTCTACTGAAGCCCAAGAATCATTTTAGTAGCCACCCTCTGCACCGACCCCATTCTGGTCACATCCTTTTGAAGGTGCGGTCTCCGGAATTGAACACAATACTCCAAATGGGGTCGCAACAAAGGCCTATAGGGAGGCATGATCACCCCCTTGTTACTGTTGGTCATCGTATGCACCCAGGCATCCCCCTAGCCGTTGCCATTACCATCTCTACCTGTTGAGCTACCCTGAGATCAGCAGACACAACCACACCTAGGCCCCGCTCTTCGCCCGTGGACAAACGTAAATGACCCCCCATACAGTATTGCTCCTTTGGATTTCTGCAGCCCAATTGCATGACCTCACATCTCTCAACATGAAACCCCAGCTGCAAAATCCTAGACCATTCCTCATGCTTAGCTAGATCCCACCTAATGTTATCCACCCCTCCCTGGGTTCCCACCCTATTGCAGGGTGTGTTATCATCTGCACAGAGGCAAGCCATACCTGAACGCCCTTGCGCTATAGCATCAACACAGATGTTACATATGAGCGGAGCAGGGACAGCTCCCTGATGCACCCCACTGACAACATCCTACTCCTCAGGGCGAACACCATGTATATGTACCCTCTGTCGCCCCCCACCCAACTAACCTCTAACCCAAGCAGTAGCGTTAGGGTCCACCCCTAGGGTGCCCAGTCTGTGTATATGTCACCTGTGAGGAACATTGTCAAGGGTGTTACTGACATCTACATACACCACTTCTAGGGCTCTCCCTCGGTCCGACTCCATGGTCACCCAGTCAAAGATGGCAATCACATGTGTCTGACAGGACCTGCCTCTGGTGAATCCATGCTGCCTCTGATCCTGTAATCTGCTGGACCCCAGACACCTCAATATATGCTCCCCCAGCCGTGTGGCCAATAATGTGCTCACCACCACAGTTAAACTAACCGGCCTGTAGTCTCCAACCACATCCTTACGTCCGCCTCTGTGTAACGGCACCACATGAGCCTCTCTCCAGTCCTTTGGCACCACACCCGACTACAACGAGGCAGTGACACGGTCAGTCAGTGGAGCTGCTGAAATGTCCCCAGAGCCCCTTAGTATTCACGGGTGTATCCCATCCGGTTCCATCGCTTCGTGTACGTTAGACTGAGATAGTTTCACACGAACAGAGTCATCTGTGGATTGCTCAGGATGTCCTTTGCTGCTGTCCCTATTTGTGGGTGTGGGCTGAGGTCCTGCCCCTGGTTCACCATCTGTGAATACAGAACAAACATATTCATTAGGCCATACCGCTGTAGTCCCATCAGCCTCCACATATCCCTCCCCTGCACCCCTGAGTCTGACAATACCACTCTTGCCCTTCCCTACTCACTAATATATCTGGATAATGTCGTATCCCCCCATCCTCTTGCATTGGCTATTTCCCCATCCGTTGGACTCTGCACCCTCTTGGCTACTGTGCTAGCTGCCCCAGGTGTTTCCAAATACTAACATGTGGACAGGTCAGACAGCATGCACATGTCAACAGACGTAGTGGCAGGGACACCTAACAGAGGCAAGAGGGAGGGCAGAGTGACAGGGAACCCACCTTTGTAAGGGGTCCCCTCTCACCAAAGCAGGGTGGGAGGGACACAAACATTGCCAGGGATCAGACATCTCCCACTGGACCCATATTGCATGGTCCCCCTGGTAGGGTGAAGGGGAGGTCACAGAGGCCAGAGCCTCTTAAGCAGGGAATGCAGCAGGTACACAGGTGCAAGAGGGCAGGCAGGGTGCCATCACCTGGGTGTGGAGGGGTGGGGGCTAGAGCCCCAGATGTAGAAACTGAGGCCAGTATATGGACGGAACAGCCAAGGTGGGAGCCAAGCCAAGGGCAGAGGCAGCAGCAGGGGAGATGGGAAGCAGGACGCCAGAATGCTCCAAGCTGAAGCACAACAGCAGGTTGGAGGGGTTTGACCGGTGCAGGGGAGAGCAAAGGCACGGGGCGCCTGGGAGGGGAGACTGCATAGTGGGATATAGGATGTGTACAGGAGGGTTGACAGCCAGGCACAGGGGAGTAACCAGGTCAGCCTAGGGGAATGGGAGCTGGGGACAGTTTGAAGGACAGAGAGCCTGCACCTATGCAGCTGCATGAGCCTGAAGTACACCTGACAGGCGATGTCACCCCAATGGACTGTTCCGTGGGCAAAGCCCATCAACCTGAGGAATAGGGATGACACAGGCTATTCCTGAGGGAGGGTGTACCAGGGAGGGGAACCCATAGTTCCCAGGCCGGGTGGCCCTGAATCCCTTCTGTTGCTGGGGGGAGGGTCATAGGGACCAGGGCATACAACCAGAATCTGAGATGGCCTGTCAAGCTCCTGCTGCAGGAACGGGGACACTGGGGTGGGAATGTAGCCTTTGTCACGGAGCTGTACCCTACCCTGCATTGTGTCTGTGGTATAGAGTTATCTGAAGCTGAAGGGCGGCTGTGCTATTATGGCCACTGAATGTATGTCTGGGTTTCTGCTTCGGCCAGCACCTCTACCAGGAGAGTGACCTATCCCTGCTGCTGCAAACCTGTGTACCCTGCAATATGGGGATTCATTACACAGACATTTCTGGTTATCTGACAGGCTCTGAGGAATACTCTGTTCACCAGATACTGTCACAAATATGTATGTCTGTATGTGGTGAAACCGCACCATTGGGTATCATACATATCTGTCAGCTGCCTTACTCCTCGGAGCCCACCTACACGCTTATTGCGTGATGCACACATACAGCCAAGCATGCCTACGTCCCCCAGATGGCCCAATGGGGGGATAGTTGTGAAAAGCTCGGAGACGAGGGCTGCAGAGGGTTCCCATAGGGACACATGCCCCTCCAAGCCAAGGGCGAGGGGTGCCAGTGTGGCAATGTACAGGGTCCAATGTCCATCCAATGTGCTGAGGGGGGCACTGCATGGGGATGTATCCATGGCCACCCCAACGTGCCCTCAGCGGCTGCTGGTGGGGACAGGTGGGGTGGATGGGGTGGGGGAGGTGGGCCCATGCGCAATGGTGGGGCTGGAGGCAGTGGGGTGCTGTGTGCCAATGGGTGGCTGTGCCATGGTAGGTGGGGCAACCCATGGTGGCCACAGCTGAGTTGGTGGGGACACAGGCTGGCTGCATAAGTGGCATGGGGTTGGCCCCTGTGGCGGACATGGGTAGGGCTGTGCGTAACATGGCCCCCCACAAGCAACACAGGACACATGACATCAGGTTCAGCTGCATGTGCACCCATTTATTTGGCACGCCCTCGGCCATGCCTTGTGTGGCCACTCCCACCCCGTGGTGCAGGTGGCATGCCCAGCGCAGCTGCTGTTGCTGCTTCCACTGCTGCTGGTGGTGGTGGTGGTAGTGGTGGCGGTGACCCCTGCAGTTCTGTGGGGGGGCCCCCCTGCCTGCCACTAGGAGCTCCAGGCTTGCGGCTATGGCACGTGCTGAGGTCGCCAGGTCATCCAGCCGTGCCATCATCCTTGACATTGCGTGTCGCATGCGGCGTGTCTCATGCCTTTGCCTCCGCTGCTCGTGGACGACCACACACAGTGCATGCTGTACACCTGGGGGGGCAGGATGTGCACTGTGAGACAGGGAACCATCTGCCAGCTGTACATAGGCATACACACACCAACGCGGTTGGCCACTCACCCTCGGCATTCCTCTGTGCCACCTGGGAGTGCGCCCGCATCTCCCCAATGACCCCCTGTGATAGCAGACATCGCCTCCTGCCTTTCCCGATGTGAGTCAGCTGCGGACACTGCTGGTGGCGTGCTGGCCTCTGCCTGCCATAGGCCCTTCCCGCTGTCCTCCGGGGGTGGGGCTTGACCCATGCTCCCACTGCTGTGGCCCCCATCGGCGGCACCTCTGGCACAGCGTCCTCAATGCACCCTGGCCCAGAGTCAGTGTGTTCGTCCACCTCCTCTGCCACCTCAATGGAGTAAATGTCACCTGTAGGGTGAAATGATACATAGGTTAGGTAGGGCGTGGCTGCCTGTCTGCCCCATCGCACCCCTACATACGCATTGTGTGGGGTGCAGGGCACCCTGGTCGGTGTGATGCAACCAAGGCTACAGAGGTATGGACATAGAGGCCACCTGTGCGTGGGTGTGAGTTGCACCGTCCCATTTCCATGTTCCCGGTGCCCATGGCGAACCACCCGTGGCCGCTGGTGTGTGGTACTGTGGGCACCCCACATGGTCTGGTATGGCTGCTGTGGCAGGGCCGGTGTGCTGTTCCAATGGAGCCGGGGACGGGCATGCCTTGTGGCGGTGGGGATATGTGGGCATGGTTGCATGGGCAGGGTGGGACCAACCTGTGGCAGTGAGACCGATGGCAGCCTGTGGGTGGCAGCACGTGGCTGGCACATGCATATGGGTGGGCCACATGGGTCTAGGTCGGCCCCTGTGTCCCCCCCAGCAGCGTCCCAGACCTGCTGGTGCCCCCAGTGGCCTGCACTACCAGGGCCCCCTCCCCCCTCCCCCCTGCATGCTGCCTCACACCCCATGCCACCCCAGCACCACCTGCATCCCTGCAACCACTGCCCATGGCAGGCACAGGTGCAATGCGCCTCCCTGTCACCTGTGTTGTTACCCGTGTGGCCCTGCTGTCCTCACCATCTCTGCACTGTGTCCCCACAACACATTGTCAAGCTCTGCTGCTACCATGAGCCTGTACCCCCTGCCCCCACACACATCCACTGCGCTGTGCCGCCCCCTGCCCTCTGTCAACACCTACCCCCCCCCCCCACTGGGCTGTGCACCTACAGCTGCCCCTGTGATGGCCCACCCCTAGACCCTGTGTCAGTGTCACCCCCTGGATCTCTGTCAGCCATGTACTGCCCCTCCACCCCCCAGCCCACCCCTGCACAAGTGTGTGTATGGTCCCCCACCAGTACAGCTCACTCAGACCTACTGGCACTTGGGTGCACCATGTCCAATGCAGGGGGAAGGCCATGTATGTATACAGGCCTGAGCCAGTCTGCCAGGTGCTGCTCGAGCTCTGTCAGGTTGGCCATCTGTGCTGGGCCCCCTCTAGTGCCCTGTGCTCCACATCGCTCCCTGTTCAGCTCCATCCTGATGTTTCATTTTATGTCACAATACCTCTTCCTGAGGCTTTCAGTGTCACGGTGGGGTCCCCCTGCTGCCGCCACCGCTGCCTGCACCTCAGCCCATGCCCTGGTGTGTGTGGAACTGGTTGTGGTTGCACTCTGCCGACCAAACAGCACCTCAAAGTGTTCAAGGATGCTGGCCAGGAGTAGGTCATTTTCCTCCTGGCTAAACCTCACTGCCCTTTTTCTGGCCTCCTCTGCTACAGGGGTCCTGCATCGCTTCTGCCCTGGTGCAACAGTGGCCTGTTGGCCAGGGTGGTGTGGAGCCCCAGATGGCCCTGGCCTTTTGCTATCATCCTCGCCAGCGGGTGTGGGCACTGGTGGCTGTGCACTGTACCCCTCTGCAGCTCCCTGGTTTCTCCCATCGCTATCCACCATGCTGTGCTTGGGTATGTGTGCTGAGGTGTTTTGCATTCTGAACCTGCTATATTTATATGTGTAACTTGGGCGTGGTTCTACACCCTTACGCCACGCATTATGCCATGTGTTACACTTCTGCACGCATTCACGTGCCGTTGAGCTGACGTATCCTACGTGCGTTACTATAGGCGGAACACAGGGTTTTGCCCTCACCGTCCCAGGATCCTTCCATATCGGCAAGGTTGGTGTGCACTGCACCATGCACGCGCCCATTGGCTTCCATCGTGAGTCCTGCTGCATGCACGTACATTGATCTTGCTGTCATTGTTTGGTGTGTGCCGGCGCGTTCCCACGCACATATGAGGATCCTACAATATGTGTCGCAAACATTACGTCACACGTACGCGCCACGCTATGTCAACGTGCGTGGGTACGTGTCTTGCGTTCCAGTCGCACCGAGGTCTCTGGGTGAGGTGCGAGATCTAGGACACCGTGCTGCATCAGGAGGACACGCCATCCCCTTCCCCTGCTAGCATCCAACGTGTGCGATCACATACATCCATTTAGGTGGGTGCATTGTGGGGATGCGCATTCCCACGCACAGTGCATCACTCCAGTAGCTGGGTGCATTGTGGGGACGTGCGTTCCCACGCACGCTGTGTCATTCCAGGCTCACCAGGTGTGTATCGTTGTTTTGAATTTCGACCCCGCCCCACACCCTATTTCCCAGCCACCTGTCCTCCATCACATGTCTATCATGGCTCAAACTGTGAATGCAGGTTGTGCGGTGGTTGCGTTGCTGGAGCTGGCTGGGCTACACGTTCCGGAGGAGGGAGGTGATGTACCTGGGCACTGGGCTTGGGTGATATCCCACTGCAACTCTGGCCTGCAGCTGTGGGGGTCCACAGGTGGATGTGGGAGGATACCGGCACCTTAGGCGTGCTGAGGCATGGCCCCCACCTGCAACGCCTCTACAGGCCCAGGCCCATGCTCCAGGACATGAGAGAGGACCAGGTAATCTCCCTCTAGCGGCTGGACACAGGGGCCATTAGGGAGCTCTATGAGGATCTCAGACCTGACCTCGAGCCCCGGACTGCCCGGTCACATGCTATACCGGGATTGGCCAAGCTCCTGGCTGCCCTACATTTCTTTGCCTCTGGCTGTTTCCAATCCTCAGTGGCCGCAGTGGGTGGGATGAGTTGGCCAACATTCTCTCGCTGTCTCCACCAGGTACTGCGTGCCATGGTCAGCCGGGTTGGGAATTACATTGCAATTCCCAACAGTAGGCAACATTGGGGGGCCCAGGGACAGGCATTCTAGTGGATTGCAGGGATACCACACATGATGGGAGCAATAGATTGCACACATGTTGCCCTGGTCCCACCACACGACAGGGAGGTTGTGTACCGCAACTGCAAACACTTCCATTCCCTGAATGTGCAGGTTGTTTGTGATGCAAGTATGCATATTCTGAATGTGGTTCCACGGTTCCCAGGGTCAGCCCATGACTCCTATATCCTGTAGCACTAGGCACTGTTCAGACAGTTTGAGGCTGGGCAATATGAGGACTGTGTCCTGCTGTGTGGGCATTCCCCGTATCTAACATGCACCTACAGTATATGGTTGGCGGGACCCCATTGTCACCTGTGTCCTCTGCATGCCTTACATTGCGGTGGTGTTTTGGGGTGCTGCCTATTTGTGGCACTTCACACGTGTGGTCTGTCCCTTCCGTGGCTGCATGCGATACTTCTGGCTTGCCCATGCCTTCCACACCTGGCCTCAGGCATACTGCACGGGCAGTTGTACATATGTATGCCTGTGGGGTGTGTCCCTCCCCCACCCCATGTGGCACATGTTTGTGTGTGTCCCATCCAGGGGGGGGGGGTTAGGGGCATAGACCCATGCACATGATGTACAGTGTGTATGGGGCCTCCTCTCTGTTGGCCATGTAGGGGGCAACACATGTTCAGAGCTGTGGGTGCACCTGCTTTCACCCATGTCTGCTACCTGTATGCCCACTCTATCTTGTCTCCACTGCCCCTCTCACCTGGACCCTCGGGAATGTTTTCCGTTGACCTCTACTCTGTGTGCACTGTATCATGACTGTCACATACTTGCACAACTGTGCATCTCTGCCCCTCCCAGTATGCTGTGTTGCTGTCAGCCAAGTGCCCTCACAGCAGCCACTGCTGCTGTCTGGGCAGAGGTTTGGGACGTGTGTTTTGACATGGTACCATGGATGTGTATTGCCCCCATTGGCCTTCCCCTGAGCTCTGGGTCTCCCAGCATCAGACTCTGGTGCACTGCCATCATGTGCAATGATGTGACATCATATGTTTGTGTCCATGCTTATCTGCTGTCCAGTCGAACATTGCTACGTCATTGATTCTGTGGGTCCCTCATCTCACATGTGACTGTACAACGTTTATTTTTGCAGGTGATGCAGGATATGGGTGTCGTGCCTGGTTTCTGACCCCTGTGCATCTCCCTCGGCCAGGTGCAGAGATGCGGTACAATGAGGCCCATGCCTCCAGCCGCTCAGTCATTGAGCACACCTTTGGCGTTCTAAAGAGTCGCTTCAGGTGTCTGGATAGGACCGGTGGTGCCTTACAGTACAGATCCCTGACTGTGGCACAGATCATTATTGCCTGTTGCATCCTCCACAACATTGCTCTCAGGCACAATGTCCCAGTCGAAATTAATGAGGACCTGGAGGCGGATCCTGTGTGCCCTCCTGCACATGGCCGTGGTGACACATGTGCGGGGATGGCAGCCAGGCAACATCTGATCAAGGAGCCCTTCTCCTGTAAGTTCTGCATGTGTGGGGATGTGCTTCTGGGTCACTATGTGTGAGCTGCTCTGTGTGTTTCACGGCACTGTCATGACATGTCTCTATATGTCTCATGTGTTTTGGCTCCCCAGGATAGGCTGCTGTGTTTAGGCCTCCCCAAGATGGGCTGCCGGTACTGCCCAATGCTGTGGTGCATGTAGGGACTGTGTGTACATCAATGCAACATGCAGGTGACTGGGGTGGGTGGACATACAGGTAGGTGTACTGTGGTGGCAGCACCGCATGACAGATATATGTGTTTCCCTCTCCACTGCTCCTCTGGTGTTGCACATGTCTTTGGCCTACCACTCCATCCAACGTATGTTCCGTTTGGCACACATGTGTCCATTGCCTGTGCACATCTTGGGCGTCTACATACTGCACCTACTGCACATGTTACCAGGCTGTGTGTATCTCCGGACTCAGGGCATTGTATTGTTTGAGCGCACGTACAGACTTCACTGCCATTGCGGCATTAGACAACTTCAGTGCACCCATGCATGGACTGGGATGGTTGTCTCCACTGGTCCCTGATTGTCCACAGTGCAGCCATCTGCAGCTTGCGGCATGCATACCTTGTCTCACGGTGTATGTCTCTGTGTCTTTGGGATGTGTCTGCCTGACGCTACCTTCTGCTCCCCTCTGCCTTTGTCTGTTTCAGGGATGTGTCTGGCCACCTGTCTAGTGATGTTCACCCGTCTCTCTATGCCCTTCTGCTTATGCCCTTCTGTACATTGTGTGCATGTGTCATATGTTGTTCCCTGATGTGTCTCATGTTTGATGGCAGGACACTGCACGTCAACGTTTTGTCTCCACGCAACGCAACATTCCTCAGACATGCTACACTGACAGCTGACCGTGCAGACGTGGTGATGGACACAGTTCCTTGACATCTGCAGCCTCCACTGGGGCCCCTTGTGCCCTTGCCTGACTTGGAGTTTCCCCATCAGACCACTGCTATACCTTTCAGATAGGTTCCACCTTCGATCACCTGGGACATACACCACATGCAGATGCTGCACTTGGCCTGTTAGTATCAACGTGCCTTTCTGTGGTATCTCTTTGCACCACCACTGCTGGACATGCTGTGGACCTCTGGGATGCCTGTGTGACATGGGCATTTACATGACCATGTTGAGATGGTGTCCTAGTCTGCAGGGCCATCTCCTGCTGTGGTCCATGTGCACTGTGCTGTGTGTTGTGGCCATGTCATGTTGTGATATCTACGCATTCATGATGCACGTATTGTGATTTTATTTATTTATTTAGCTGTATTTATATCCCGCTTTTCACCGGGTCAAAGCGGTCAATTGGGAGATACATTTAACACGAGGGGATATGACACACATACGCTAATACTTACAGGGAACATGGGCAATGGAGGGTTAAGTGGCTTGCCCAAGACCACAAGGAGTGCCTATAGGACTAGAAATCCCAGTCCCTCCGGCCTGAGATTGCTGTCCCCTGGTGGGACTTGAACCCCCAGCCCTCCGGCCCGAAGTACCTTGTCCTAACCACTAGGCCACTCCTCCTGATGTCACTGTCTCCTTTGTATATGACAAACCTATTATGGTCTTCTTTTACAGGGTTAGTATCTGACAAACTAATGTATCAGAGCCTCTGTATGGTGCTCATGAAAGTATACAGTGTATCTTCTGCTGACTCAAATTAGCGATGAACGCAGAAACGTCTTTTGAAAGCTAAGCACTGGTTTCATATTATTACAAAAAGTTTAATGTATTACACTCCAAAATAGCCTTAACGTCTGAAAGGGGGTGGTCGCCTCCAATCGGGGTCATTGATGTGAAAAGGCGCTTGTCCATTAGACAGAGACAAAAAGTCAATGGTAGCCTATCATTGCTGAAACCTTGCGACCACTCTGATTTAAGTATGAAAGATTGTCAGTGGAAAATGACAATTTGAGTCAGCAGACGATACACTGTATACTTTCGTGATCACCATACAGAGGTTTTGAAACATTAGACTGTCTTCATTGTGACCTGATGGTGGGGGTTGGTTGTGTCATTCCCTTACTTTATTTCTACCCCTTTTCACACAGGACACAGACAACATACATGACACATCTACTACACTGCATCTGGAGACCCCATCAGCCATATTTGTTTGGACATGGCACATCTGTGAAACTGTCCCTGGGTGTTGTTGCCACTGGGAGATGGACCTCTGCGAGTTGGACACAGGCCTTTGTTGGACCTCATTGTTGGCCTGCTACTTCGACTGTCACTGGGGAGACTGACACACCGTCGCTGCCATGAACTGTCTGGGTGTTTCATTGATTGCAGCTGGGGGGTATCAAATTTGCATTGTTGTGGAACATTGATACATCACTGGTGACTTTGCATGGTCCCTGTTGACTTTGCATGCTTCAACCTGGGTCTGTTGGGGTGTGTTGGGGATGGTGACTGATGTGCATACGGTGGGGGTGGGCGCTGTGGGGACGTGTCGTGCTGGCACTCTCCTCATCTCATCTTACAGTCTGGTTGGGACAGATGACGGAATGGGGGCCAGGGGTTGGGAGACAATGGTGGTGTGGGAGGCAGGGTGGTTGGGGTCCACGGGCCAGCACCAGGTAGGTGGTGGCCTCCCAACATGGCTTGGATGTGTGTTGGCGACGGTGCTGTCTCTTTACGGTGCCTCCACAGGCACCCTATAACGTGCCCTTTGAGGCACCTTACCAAGCGCCCTATGGGGTCCCCCATAGGGGACATTAGGGGGTGCCTTGGCAGACAGTGCACTTTATAATGTGCCCTCTGCAATGCCTTATGCGGCACCTTAGGTTACAGCCCTGTGAGGGTGTGTTTGCTGGCAGCACTAATTAAAATTAACAAACCAAATCCTTCTGACAGCACTGAATTTAATTAAAAGGTGATGTCTCCGCCAGCTTTACTCATTAGAGCCACAGGGAGATTGAACTCATGAACCCTGCGCCATCAGTCAGTGTATTAACCATTGTGCTGTAGCTCTGGATGCCTTACTAGGCACCTTTTCATGTGCCTTATCGGGCACCCTGTTGGGCTACTGTCTGTAGCTACTCTGTGCCAGTGAGACACACGGTCAGTTCCCCCTACCAGGCCGAGGTGCTGTGGGGGTGCATACCCCATCTTGTGTTCATCTATAGACTGCAGATCTGAATGTGCAGTGCACCATGGTATGAGTGGGTTAACCCAAATCCTGGCCAGCACAGCAGACAGTTTGTGTGGTGACCTGACGTCCTTCAGCTGCCAGCAAGGGATTTGTTAGTGATGGTATAAAAGGCATCTGGATAGTCTGTATCCACGTATTCATAGGCAAGTTGAGTGTTTCCTTGGATTTTGCCAGTAGCTTTCAGTGTTTGACAAGGTCGGTGATGTTATTGGGCTTTTTGTTTTTGGTAATGATCTTGACCTTGGTCTTGATCGTGTTTGCCATATGCCCTTGTTTGCTGAGACCTTGGTTTGTTTGATTGGCAAGCATTCTGTGTTTGTATGTAGAGAAATTGTTGTTGATCTGGTGTGCGACTTTTGAACATTTGACAGTTATACTCCATAGGTTGACCGCATCGTTATTAGGGATTTGTTAGTCACACTAGCGATATAGCCCACTAGTTACTTCACTGCCTGTGGAGCCAGATGCCATGGTTTTGGGCCCCACAGTGGGGTTATTTGGTGGGGCTGTGCGAGGCATATTCTTTTTGTTATTTGAAGTGGTGCTTGCCAGCTACATCACCCTCACAGTGCTGTCTCCTTACGGTGCCTCATCAGGCACACTTTCACATGCCCTGTGAGGCACCCTTTGATGTGCCCCATAGGGGACATTCAAGGGTGCCTTGGTGGACAGTGCACTTTATAATGTGCCTCTGGGGTGCCTTATAGGGTGCCTTATGAGGCACCTTAAGTTACGGCCCTGTGAGGGTGTGTTTGCTGGCAACACTAATTAAAGTTAACAAAATAACTGCTTCTGACAGCACTGATTTAAAGTAAAAGGTGATGTCTCCACCATCTTTACTCATTAGACCCACAGGGGTATTGAACTCACAACCCCTGCACCATTAGTCAGTGTATTAACCATTTTGCTGTAGCTCTGGATGCTTTGCTAGGCACCTTTTCATGCACTGTATAGGGCACCCTGTTGGGTTACTGTCTGTAGCTACTTTGTGCCAGTGAGACACACAGTCAGTTCCCCCTACCAGGCCGAGGTGCTGTGGGGGTGCATACCCCATCTTGTGTTCATCTATAGACTGCAGATCTACATGTGCAGTGCACCATGGGTCTGAGTGGTTAACCCAAATCCTGGCCACCACAGCAGACAGTTTGTGTGGTGACCTGACGTCCTTCAGCAGCCAGCCACGGATTTGTTAGTGGCGCTAGCGATGTGGCCCACTTGTTACTTCACTGCCTGTGGAGCCAGGGGTCATGGGTTTGATCCCACAGTGGGGTTATTTGGTAGGGCTGTGTGAGGCATTTTCTTTTTTTTATTTAAATTGGTGCTGCCAGCAACAAACCCTCACAATGCTGTCTCTTTACGGTGCCTCATCAGGCGCCCTATAACAGTGCCCAATTCGGGACCCTATACTGTTCCCTGTTGGGGTGGCCCCATAGGGGACATTCTAGGGTGCCTTGGCGGACAGTGCACTTTATAATGTGCCCTCCGGGGTGCCTTATAGGGTGCCTTATGCGGCACCTTAGGTTACGGCCCTGTGAGGGTGTGTTTGCTGGCAGCATTAATTAAATTTAACAAACAAAATGCTTCAGACAGCATTGATTTTGAGTAAAGGGTGCTGTCTCAGCCAGCCAGCTTTACTCATTAGACCCACAGGGGGATTGAATTCACATCCCCTGCACCATTAGTCAGTGTATTAACCATTGTGCTACAGTTCTAGATGCCTTGCTAAGCACCTTATCAGACGCCTTATGGGCGCGCGTTGCGTGGCGCTCTACATGATGTTTTTTAATGCTCGTTAGGCTATGGCGCTTGGTAACGCACATTATCGGTAACGATGTACCGCCCATGCCCTTATTTGGGATTTCTGCCTGTACCGCGGATCCTAACGCGAATCACACTAACGCAGTTTAGTAAACATACCCCAAAGTTCCTAGATGAAATAAATGACTGCTTCTTGGAGCAGCTGGTTCATGAACCGACCAGAGGGGAAGCCATATTAGACCTAGTTCTTAGTGGAACACCAGATCTAGTGCAAATGATAAGGGTGTTGGGGCCACTTGGCAAATAGTGATCATAGCATGATCGCATTTGATTTAATTAGTGGAGGAGGGATAGTAAGGAAATCACAGTACTACCTTTTAACTTTCGAAAGAGAGACTATGATAAAATGAGGAATATAGTTAAGAAAAAAACTAAAAGGAGCAGTTGCAAAGGTTAAAGACTTACATCAAGCTTGGGTGTTGTTGAAAAACTACTATCTTGGAAGCCCAGACCAGCTGTATTTCACACTTTAAGAAAAGTAGAAGGAAGTCCAAAAAACTGCCAGGATGATTTAAAGGTGAGGTCAGAGAGGCTGTTGTTGCCAAAAAACATCTTTCGGGAAATGGAAAAAAGAGCCAAACGACGAAACCTGGAAAACAGCACAAGCACTGGCAAGTCAAATGCAAGGCATTGTTAAGGCAGGCAAAGGGAGAATTTGAGAAGAAGCTTGCTGCGGAAGCAAAAACGCAAAATAAAGACTTTTTAAAGTACATTTGTAGCAAAAAACCTGTGAGAGAGTCAGTTGGTCCATTAGATGATAGAGGGGTTAAAGGAGCACTAAGAGGCGACAAGGCGATAGCGGAGAGACTGAATGAATTCTTTGCTTCGGTCTTCATGAGGAAGATGTAGGGATGTTACCCATGACTGAGTGGTATTTAAAGGTGTGGAAGAATTGAAGGAAATATTGATACATCGGGAAGATGTATTACAACTATTAGATAAACTGAAGAGTAGCAAATCACCTGGGCTGGATGGTATACATCCAAGGGTGTGTAAAAGAACTGAAATATGAGATTGCAGACCTGCTATTAGTAATCTGTGAATTTTCATTAAAATCATCTGTAATACTGAAGATTGGAGGATCGCCAATTTAACACCAATTTTTAAAAAGGGTTCCAGGGGTGATCCAGGAAACTACAGACGGTGAGCCTGACGTTAGTACTGGGGAAGAATGGTAGAGACCATCATAAAGAATAAAATTACTCAGCATGTAGATAGTCATGGCCTAATGGGAGACATAGCCAACATGGCTTTAGACAAGGAAGATTTTGTCTTACTAATAATCTGTTTATGTTTTTTTGAAGGTGTGAATAAACAGGTGGACAAAAGGTGAGTCGGTTGATATAGTGTATCTGGACTTTCAGAAAGCCTTTGAGGAAGGTCTCTCATCAGAGACTTTTGGCAAAACTAAAGGGTCATGGGATAGGAGGCAGTGTACTATTGTGGATCAGGAACTGGTAAAAAGATAGAAAGCAGAGGGTAGGGCTAAATGGCCAATTTTCACAATGGAGAAAGGTGAATAGTGGTGTACCCAGGGATCTGTGCTGGGTCCGCTGCTTTTTGACATATTCATAAATCACCTGGAAAGGGGAATAACGAGTGAGGTTATCAAATTTCAGATGTCATAAAAACTATTTAAAGTTGTTAAAACCCAAGAGGATTGTGGAAAAATTGCAAGAGGATCTTGATAAATTGGAAGAATTGGGCATCAAAATGGCAGATGAAATTAATGTGGACAAGTGCAAGTAATGCACCTAGGGAAGAACAACCCAAGCTATGGTTACACGATGCAAGGTTCCACATTAGGGAACGTCACCACCCAGGAAAAAGATTTAGGCGTCATTGTGGATAACATGTTAAAACCCTCGGCCCAGTGTGCAGTGGCGGTCAAGAGAGCAAATAGAATGCTAGGTATCATAAGGAAAGGAATGGAAATATAAAACAAAAGATATTTATAATGCCTCTATATCATTCCATAGTGAGACCGCATCTTGAATATTGTGTGCAATTCTGGTCGCCGTATCTTAAAAAGGATATAGCGTTATTAGAAAAGGTTCAGAGAAGAGCCTCAAAATGGTAAAGGGGATGGAAGGATACTCCTATGAAGTAAGGCTAAAAAGGTTAGGGATCTAACCTGGAATAGAGACGGCTGATGGTGAGATATGATAGAAGTCTATAAATTAATGAACGGAGTGGAACGGGTAAAAGTAGATCGATTGTTTACGTTATCAGAATATAGAAAGACTAGGGGACATGCAATGAAGCTACAGGGTAAACTATTTAAGGACTAAGAAAAGAAAATATTTTTTCACTCAACATGTAATCAAACTCTGGAATTTGTTACCGGAGGATGTAGTAAAGGCTGTTAGTGTAGCTGGGTTTAAAAAAGGTTTGGACAAGTTCCTGAGGAAAGCTCCATAAACCAATTATTAATAAGGGATCCAGGGTATCAATGCTTGACCCAGTACAAGCATTGTGGAACCTGTGTCTTTTGGGGAAATTTCTAGGTACGTATGACCTAGATTGGCCACCTGTATGGAAACAGGATACTGGGCTTGATGGACCTTGGTCTGAACCCAGTATGGCATATCTTATGTTCTTAGCTTTCTTATGACTATTCGAAATACCCTGATGTCTGCAATATGCGTCTGGGGAGGTCCATGTAGACGCCCCTGCCAATGTCCACAACCGAGAGGACCCTGGACTCCACCTCTGCAGGTAAGAATCTACTGCATGGAGATGACAACACCAGCGGAGTTTGTAAAATTAACCACAACTCCTAGGCGCGGCACTATGGAAGGGTTGTGGTCTCCTCCTCCTCCCCACTCCAACAACTCCACTGAAGAGCAGAACTGATCTGATGGCACCGGACCACACGAAACATCACCATGTAAGCGTCCTCTAAAGGTAAACCTTGATTGTAATGTAATGTACGCC